>LGRX02034676.1:0-100810 GCA_001247695.2 Cymbomonas tetramitiformis
CTCCGCCGGTGCGGGCTCTCCCGCCGCGGGAACCTCCGTGCTCGTGGGGGCGGGAGCGTCCGCGGGTTGCTCCGCCGCTCCCGACGGCGCTTCAACATCCCCCTCACCAACCTCGGGGGGTGTGGCCGCTTCAAGGGGCGGTGGCCACGGCAAACTCTGCTGGAACGCGCCTTCCAGCAGCATGGCGCCTTTTTTGCCAGAGTGTCTTTCTCCGCTTGCGAGGTTGGGTAGACCGTGCGTTTCGCCATGCACTCCGGCCTACCACAGCAGCTCACCTCTTCAATGCCCTTGCTCAAAAGGCACACGTTGTGGTACTGCGCACCGCAGTGCGAGCACCTGTGCACTCCACGTCCATCATCCTTCTCGCAAATATAGCAGCACTCTTCAGGTGCTGGCGGTGGGGGTGAGGGCGGAGGAGGCAGTTGCGATCCCGTGGCGAGCCCACCTAATTCATACAACACCAAAACCATGCGCGTTTACACAAGCAAACGTTTCAGGCATTATCCATACGCATGACTATAGCTTCTCCCAACATGTGAATAGTGCTTCGAAAAGGTGCTCACCATCTTCATGACCTTTATAGCATCTATCGTATGCTATCGTGAGGGCATGATCGAACGCATTCCAATCTAAAGCTTTCCTCACAGCGGTCTTCGGACCTGGCAGCTCGCCCAGTTGTTTCGTCGCCTGTATGTCGTGCATGTTCACGACAGTGGGTTCCGATCTTCCTCCGCTAGGCTCGACGCATTCCTTGCGACCGCAGTTAAACAAATTTCTCTTTAGCCCTCTTCCCTCTTGACACTTTGGGTGGTAGCGCAACTCGCACACCTTGCATCGTGTTACGAAAGCCCCCTTATCACAATAGCAACACCTATCTTCCGGAAGTACCTCTTTACATGCACCACACTGCACCGCCGGATACTTTTTATTCGCGCAGCTAAAGTGAAAGCTCCTATTGCAAACCCTACAAGTCTGCGCTGGAATTAGTTTACTGTCGCATCCATCGACATGGCAGCGGTGGTATTCAGGGGCGTTTCGGGGCATTTTCCCCGCACGGGTTTTGGCAGGCGCGTTGTTTCCGCCTCGGTTTCTTGAGGTCATTGCAGTTTCCGAACGAAGTGCTAGCTCTAAGAAGTGTTCTTCAAGCAATGGTTTCCGCTCGCTTGCACCAACTAGGGCGCTGAGACGCAGTAACTGTGCATGCATGTGTGACGTCAGCTCAGTATAAATCGAGGACAAAACCGCCCAAGCATTTCTCGTACGTCGATGGATCTGGGATCGGATCCGACATACGAGAAAAGTTCATGCACGTGTGACGTCAGCTCAGTATAAATCGAGGACAAAACCGCCCAAGCATTTCTCGTACGTCGATGGATCTGGGATCGGATCCGACATACGAGAAATGTGCATGCGCGTGTGACGTCAGCTCAGTATAAATCGAGGACAAAACCGCCCAAGCATTTCTCGTACGTCGATGGATCTGGGATCGGATCCGACATACGAGAAATGTGCATGCACGTGTGACGTCAGCTCAGTATAAATCGAGGACAAAACCGCCCAAGCATTTCTCGTACGTCGATGGATCTGGGATCGGATCCGACATACGAGAAATGTGCATGCGCGTGTGACGTCAGCTCATTATTAATCGAGGACAAAACCGCCCAAGCATTTCTCGTACGTCGATGGATCTGGGATCGGATCCGACATACGAGAAATGTTCATGCACGTTTGACGTCAGCTCAGTATAAATCGAGGACAAAACCGCCCAAGCATTTCTCGTACGTCGATGGATCTGGGATCGGATCCGACATACGAGAAAAGTTAATGCACGTTTGACGTCAGCTCAGTATAAATCGAGGACAAAACCGCCCAAGCATTTCTCGTACGTCGATGGATCTGGGATCGGATCCGACATACGAGAAATGTTCATGCACGTGTCACGTCAGCTCAGTATGAATCGAGGACAAAACCGCCCAAGCATTTCGTGGAAGTAAGTATGTGAAAATGCTTGAAGAGAAAGACAAACTTGTATATATTACTATGGATGTGCATACGCGATATGTCTTGGAATCGGAGCAAACGTTGTAGGAGGGCGCGAATATGGGTGGCAGCACGAAGCGGCGCCCCAATCCCACAAGCTTTAACGGTATGAATATCTACACCCCGAAACGTGTGTACAATACACATGTGATTGTGCTGCTGTGAGACTTCGCGTCAAGGAAGGGTTTACGTATGTCTTACTAGATTGTTTGGTGACAGGGACGCATATCGGGGAAGGGTTATTGAACGTCACGCTCGTGCGGGATCAACGATCGTGCCTATTTGGGGTGTTATGTACGACTCTCCACATTACGCTGCTTGCAGTGAGCGTTTTCTTGGCGTTGATGTGTGGCTCCGACGCTGCCTACAATCCGGGACCGAATTGGGATATTCCTCCCGTTCTTATAGACTTGTTACCCCTTCTCGTAGAGGTTGGAGATTCCGCTCGCATTATACCTCTTGGAGTGCGGCCCCTGAAAGATGATGATATGGATACGCTTGACACGTTGGTGGGGAAGATAGATTTGTTGTGCGAGGCCTGGACATCAGCAAAAGGACAAGGTGATGTTAATCACGCTCACTCAGAGGAGGTTTGTGACGATGTGGAAATGTCAGACGAGTTGCAAGGTGGGCATGAGGAAACGCACGAACGTCCTAGAGGTCAATTGCCGCAAGTAAGTGACGGTTTTGAGGAGTTGACGCGCGGGAATAAGGGTTGGTGGATCGAGAAGATGCGAACGGCATTTGGGAGAAGCCCTCACCGCATTGCGGGTGCGGTGAGGGCGTATATCGAGTCCCTTCCGGCTGGCTTGAGTTCGGAGGTGCACAAGGAGTGCAATGCGGCATTGGTGTCGTTAGGTGACCGGCACGAGGAGACAGTGAAGAATTGTGTTGTGGCGAATTTGAGGGACGCGTTATCACGCTTAGCACGACGAACCACACGTGCGAACGTTAGTCTAACGAGGGGGATAGCGGCTGCGGCATTTGAGAGCAACTTGGCCGAGGATAACTTGGTGCGTACGGCTTGCACGATGCTTGGTGTGCATCAACGCGTTGGAACGCTTGGGGTGGTCGGAAATTCAAACTTGAGGGAGGGGGCACACATGGCAACTGCGGAGGTAGGGCGTCGTGGCCTTTGGGAGGGCGTGATGCTTGCGGAACGGAGATTGTCTACCCGATGCTTGACAATGGCGACTTGTGCTCTTATTAGAGCTTTTCGGTTGCACCCGGACAACACTCGAGTTAGTCCTTGCAAAAAGGATGTCGTGTTGGCACGTGACCCCAACACCGGTGCTTTGAGAACACCGAGGGAGTTCGTGAGCAAACATTGGTTGGAAGCCTCTCAACTAGTAATATATAGGAGGTTTCAAGCCAAGTACCCCGCTCTCAAGATTGGGCAACGCGTTCCTTTGAGAAGCAAGGGGTGTGCAAGCCGCACAATGTTGTGCGGCTGCGAAGGAAGGACAACATATCTTCTTGTTGTAGGTACCACGAAGACATGAGAATGGTCATTGAGGGCTTTTGATAAGGCCCGAGAGGCGGTGCATTCGCCATGTGCGTGCACTTCGGCGACATGTTGCCCACGGGTTCGAAGGACACCTTACCGGAATATCCAAGTACACTAGATATCAGAAAGTCTCGTACTCGTGTGGATAAACTGTGTAAGATAAATAAACCCTAAGCTAGATATATCCGGAACGGTCTCGGACGGTCTCGGTGTCTAGCCTACCTGTGACACAGCGTGTGTCACAGTACGAACCTACGGATCAGTCAACAGTCCAGTGTTGGTCCTAGGGATCTGTCATAGGGGCCTGCACCGGGACTCCCAGTCAGGGCTGCCTATACAGATTTCAGCACACCACCCCAGCACTGTGGGTGGTGACTGGCTAGGAGAGTCAGAAAATGTAAGGCTGTTAGTGTTAGGGCAGAAGCTAGGTGACAAGTCTAACTGCCAATCCAACTGTGCCATTCTGATACACAAATTGGAAACCTCTAGGTAGCACGTGAACAAAAGCATACGGGCAATTAAGGCACCGCTAAACAAGTGAAAGGAACCGTGCTAGCAAGTCAGTTTGAAGATTGTAAAGTAGTCAAAGCAAAACATAAACCAGATTGAAGAAGTCTTTGAGGTCACAGGAGTTCTGCACACCACCATGTCGGTGTGCCTCCAGAGTGAGCAAGAAGTCAATCGACAGTATCAAAGTAGTCAGCGGTGGCCTCACGGAAGTCCATCCCATAATAGGAAGTAAAGAAACCAGCACCGTAGTAGTGCTCCGCATCAAGAGGACCGCTCTCATGTAAGGCCATGCCGTAGTAGAATGCCATGTCAAAGCCCAAGTCCGCTTGAGCTAAATCCTGAAATGCTAGCAAGCTCAAAGTGTCAGGAGGCTCGGGCGGCTGAAGCTGTGGTAAACCGCCAGCTAACAAGAGATCCCGAGCCGGCATCACGGAGTCAACAAAATCACTCGTAGAGTAAAATGACGGAGCCACCCAATCGAGATCACCACCAGGCGAAGGCACCTCCGTAGCCGGTGCACATGCCGACACAGCAGAAGCTGTGGACGCCGAAGCAGATACACCTGCAAAAGAAATGCACAACAGAGAGAGCACCGCGAGAGCGCCGATCGCCGGAGTGCCGAAGCCGAAAGGCGGCACACCGCATCCGACAGCACCGGACGGAGCCCGCGGCTTAATCGCGAAAGTACCGTCGGCATAATCCTCGTAGTCGTCCGTGTCATAGCCTGTCAGGTCAGAGGGGTGGACGGCGGCGTGATTCACCGTCTGCACGAAGCCTCCGAACTCACCGCATGTCGCCTCTGTGGTGGTTACCCGCGCCGATTGAACTGGCGCGGGCCGTACATCCTTCGCCTGCGAAACAGGCATAGCAGGGGCCGGCACGGCGGACGCCGATACCGCCGCACCACCTGCCGGAACCTGCCCCTTCGGTGTGATCCCCGCCGCAGCGGCAGGGCCACACACCAAAGCCGACGCATGCTCCCCAACCGCACTCCCAGGAACAAAGGATGCGTGAGTGTAATGTACCTTTTCTTGGGCGGCCTGAACCTCAGAGGTGAGGGCATCAAGCCGCCGCAAGATGTCCTCGTCGTCGGTCCCGCCAGAAGGCGGAGGCGGCACGCTGAATCCGTAGGCCGCCACGTCGATCCCACCGACGCCGTCCGCGGAGAGCACCGCGGGCGGACCATACGCCAATGCCGCATGCGAGAAGGCCTCCGGCCCACTGTCCGCCGCGTCCTGGAAGACCTGCACGAGCGCCAATGCGTGCAGGCCCTCCGCGTCCTCCTGCTCAATGGGAATGCAGAAAGCCGCGGCCGTGGCTGGTGAGTGTTGGCGACCGCCAAGCGGGCAGTCGCGATACGGGTGATATACCTCACCTTTACCGGCCTTGCGGCAGCGGTGGCACAGCGGCTTCGCTCTCATGCTGTCGCGGTCAAAGCCGACCGCGGGGGGGCTGCCTGCACCCACGCGAAACCCCCTCGGATGCTGCTTCCCCCGATGCTGCGGCTGCGGCTGCTGTCCCCCGCCCGCACGGCCACCTCGCACCAAGGCCTTTAAGGCCGCGATCTCCTCGAGGAGCACCGCGTACTCCGACGACGTGACCAGCGCGGAGGGCTTACCGTCCATCCCCAGCACCTGCTTCTCACGTGCCGACGCCCCCTCGTCCGACTGTGCCCATGCCTGGAAGATGGCCACGACGAGAGCCTGTAGCGAGCGGAGAGTAACTCCGCCGAGGTCACCCGCAAGCGGATAACGCACCTTCACCGCCGCGTAGAAGACCGGGTCGAGGCGGTTGTACAACGAGAGCTTGCGGGTCTCGTCGGTGGGCCGCCAGTCAGGAGCGCGGTTATCCCGCACCAGACGTTGCTCACGAGCCAAGATCGGCTGCGGGTCAACGCCTGCGGGATAACGAAGCGCTGCGTGCTCCTGCTGGTGGCTCTCGCGTAAGAACGCCGGCACGCTCCCCTTGATGATGTCGATGAGAGCCCGACGTCCATCTCGGTCAGCTGAAGAGTCCGTACCCCGAAGCCAGGTGTCGGCCACAGAGTTCCGCTCCACGACGAGGGCCAAGACGTCATAGAGAAGCCCATTCACCTTCTCGATAACCAGAGAGGTGGGGTCGTCGAGGTCAAAGGGGGTCAAGTCCAGCCCGGCGGACTCAAACTCTGTCCGAAGCTGCACCACCAACTCGGAGAGACGGTCGGTGTCGTCAGTGCCACGATAATGATGTTTCTTGGAACCAAGGATATCCTCGCGGATACCCTTGGCCCAAGCCCGATGCAACCTCCCCTTGTAGACCACGTCAACAGCGGCGTGTTGGTCAACAAGATGTTTCCGCAACGCGACAGCGGTGTCGGAGTTGCTGGAAACAGCAGGGGGCACAACAGGTGGAGTGCTAGCGGTCGGAGTGTCCCGAACCGCATCCAAAAGCCGTATAGAGGCGTCCAAGTCGGAGTCCTTCAATAGGCGTTTGCGAGCTCGTGTAGATGTAGCCATACTTCTGAAAGCCAGAGAAAAGATGATGCGCGGTAGCACGTTTGGGTGTTGTGGCGGAAATGGAGAGATGACGTAACGGCAGAGCGTGCGGAGCGGCGAAAAAAACGTGGGGCACTTGCAAAAGTCGGAGTGGCCGAAGGTGTCCGGACCACCAGCCCAAAATACGTAAACCAGCGGGATCAGGGCAGGTAAAACAACGCAAATGAACATTGCCACAACCGAGCAATAGCAACGCGCGGTGCCCATGACTCGCAGCCGCAAAAGACGTCTACCGTAAAATCATGTCCAAATCCTAGTCGCACCCAAACGCGCAAGTGCGCACCACCTCTTCAAGCGGCTGCTTAGCCAATCATGGCCAAGATAGCAAGTGGAATGAAAACGTGGATGGGGCCACGACCTACCGGAATATCCAAGTACACTAGATATCAGAAAGTCCCGTACTCGTGTGGATAAACTGTGTAAGATAAATAAACCCTAAGCTAGATATACCCGGAACGGTCTCGGACGGTCTCGGTGTCTAGCCTACCTGTGACACAGCGTGTGTCACAGTACGAACCTACAGATCAGTCAGCAGTCCAGTGTTGGTCCTAGGGATCTGTCATAGGGGCCTGACCGGGACTCCCAGTCAGGGCTGCCTATACAGATTTCAGCACACCTGAGCATAGGCGAAAGGCGGTGGGGAACACGGGAATGGTTTGCACTATTGCAAAGGCGGGGAGGTCGACATCAACTTTCGCCGAGGGCTTGTTGTGTCCGCGGGTGGGGGATAAGCATGCCATGGAGTGCTTGAGAGGGAGGTGCGAGAAGTGTGGCGGCTTGGCCAACTTCAAAGTGTGTGACAGTGAGGTGCAGCATGAGGCGCAAGTGCCGTGGTCTTGTTATGAGACTTGCGGCACAGGACAGATGGACGAGGATGGTAAGGAGATTCGGCGACTGCAGTTTGTGCAGAAGAAGACGAAGCTGGCCGCCTTGATCGCCAAGTTGCAGGCGCTGTTGCTGGGGCACGAGCCGGGGGCTTCGCCAAACTGTCAGTGCAAGGGGAACTTCTTAGTGAATAGCGCGACCGCAGGGCAACCGGAGGCATGGGCGTGGAAGAAGTTGGAAGGCTGCGGGGATTGCGCGTTTCTGCGGCCATATGCATATCACACTTTCATGGCATTACACCAGCAGCGGCAGTTTCAGACGTGCGTCAGGAATTTACCACTGGGACATGCGGTGTTCTTGTTTGACTTCTCGGAGAATCATTCATTGAACATTCCTCGAGAAGTGCAAAGTCTGCATTGGGTGGTGAAGCAGGCGACCATATTAGTCTGTGTGGTGTGGAGACATGCGTGTATGGCCGTGGATGGGGTGGAATCAACCGCGGAGAACCCAGTGTTGGTGAAGGATTACGTGTACTTGTTGAGCGATGACCGGAAGCACGATCACCGCTTCATTTAGTACATGCGGGAGTTGATCATCGGAGACTACTTCATCGGGAGGGGGATCGCAAAGCCCTTGTTTATCCACGAGTGGGCAGATGGTTGTGCGGGACAAAATAAGTGCGCGGCAGGGTTTGCAGATGTGGCGAACAGCAAATACGAGTGGTCATTAGGTGTACCTTGCCAACGGTCCAACTTCTTTGAGACGGCGCATGCCAAGGGGGAGCAGGATGGGGCGGGGCGCATGTCAAGCACGCAGCGGCGGTGGCGGTCATATCAGAGGGTGACAAGTGCTATGCCCGCACCAATTGCGCTGCAGACCTGCATGCGTTCTGTTGCGAGAGATTGAGCCGACGTGCGGATAGCAGTTACGCCAAGGCAAGAGCGAGCTTCAATCAACGGTTTTTTTACTTGGTACCAGAGGATGCACTGCACGAGGAGGCGGGAGGATTGCATGCGGTGGATCACAATGCTAGTGCAGCATACCAGGCGGTGGATGGGACGCAGCGCTTGCATTCTGTAAGAGGGGGGGAGGGCGAGGGGAAGTTGATGGTACGTGAGCGTACATGCTATTGTGTGAATTGTTATGCGGAGTGTGTGCGCTCCATTCCGGACTCGGAGGGATGCTTGGAGACGTCCCACGTGGATGCGTGGAGAGATGTGGAGTTGCGGCCGGCTACGGGCGCGGCCGCCGTGAGGATTCGCGGCATGGTGGAGGAGTATGCGGCGGGTGTGAGTGTAGCCGTGCGGCGTGGTAGCATCATGGCGGTGAAGAAGGATCCTACGGACGCATCACATGCCTACTACTTGGTGAAGGCGCTGTCTGGTGTCACGGAGGTCGGCGGGAGGATCCGCCGTGATGACTATAGACAGACATTTGCTCCTGGAGACTCGGTGATTTCGGGGAGATACTTTGAGTGGGCGGATCCAAACGTGCGAGATACATACACCTTAGATACTAGCAAGAAGTGCTTAATTCCGTGTGAAGCCGTACTAGCATGTGATGTTCGCCTAGTTAAGAGGGGGGATGTGCACATGCTACCCCTGAGGGAGCATGAGCGGTTGTTGGCACTTCTGTGAGATTCTAGTGTTATGTAGATGTATATATTGTATATATTGTAGATATTGTTATGTTGCGGTGTATATTGTTATGACTTGTACATACTTCGAATAACTTCTCCGTATCACGTGCTACATCTCACGCACCCGCAATATATGCAATTTCTGCTTTGCAGCCCTTTTTACAGACGAAATTAGCTCCCCAGCACCCCGTGAATATGACCCGATGTGAAATTTCGCTTCTCATTGCCTAGGTATGACCTCTAAATACTTCTCACAACTTCTAATAACTTCACCGTATCACGTGCAACATCTCACGCGCCCACGAGACATGCATTTTCTGTTTTGCAGTCAGTTTACAGACGAAATTAGCTCCCCAACGCCCCGCGAATGTGACCCGATGTGAAATATCACTTCTCGATGCCTAGTAATAACTTCTAGATACTTCTCACAACTTCTAATAACTTCACCGTATCATTTGCATATCTCACGCGCCCACGAGACATGCATTTTCTGTTTTGCAGTCAGTTTACAGACGAAATTAGCTCCCCAACGCCCCGCGAATGTGACCCGATGTGAAATATCACTTCTCGATGCCTAGTAATAACTTCTAGATACTTCTCACAACTTCTAATAATAACTTCACCGTATCATTTGCATATCTCACGCGCCCACGAGACATGCATTTCCTGCTCCGCGGCCCATCTATCTGCGACTTGTATAGCAGCCGTGTGGCCACAGTAATTATCGAAAATGTAAAATATTGCCTTCGGATGATTTCTTATAACTTCTAACATGTTCTTGAAACTTCTTGCGACTGCCATTTTCATTGATTATGCAATTTATAGTGCAAGCCCGTCCACCTAGCCGTGCTACATGCCTAGTGGAAGGCGCCTGGCGCACCATAACCTGTTAGATATATAGTTGTGACTATATATTAGGCTACAGTCGGAATGCTTTTACTTTCGGTAAACCAACTAAGTGTCGGATAACATAACGAGAGTTCGGCTTAAGCCGGAAACCCTAAACCTGTGACACCCGTAATGTACGGCGTACTAATACAGCTATAAGAAAGTGACCCACGGGGCGTCAAATCCAGCATATGTCGCTTGTTACCTTTCCTATAGCCGCAATCCATAGCTCCGTACTCCGTATGACAATCCTAGCTAGCGAACTCCGAGACAGCAAAACCGGGTTCTAGGTTTATCAATTTTATCCGAAGTAAGTGAAAGCATTCTGACTGTTATCACACCGTTACCGATATATAGTTAACCTTGTATATCTAACACCGCGAGACTCGCTCATCCGGTCAGCCCCGATTCGCGATTGGTTCATCGGGTCGGTAGGTGTAGGACTCTCGGACGGTGCAGTGCTCCGGTGCTCGGAACCTGCCGGTTGCACTATCCTAGTATTTCGCGAAAAATTACCCAAATTTCTTTCGCGTATATTGATGAGAACTGTGATTCTCGGGCTGGTGAGGGATATATATATATATATAGGTATATATATATATATATATACCACAGAATGCACAGTCAGTGAGCACAGACTTTCGGAATACTAAGATGACATAACATAAAACAGTCAGGCGTTGTATGCTTGTGCAGTGACCGTGACAACTGTTGCGTGTGACACAACTCTCCGAAGGGGGACAGCAGGAGACAGGCCCCCCACCTTATAGTGGGGGTAAGTCAGTCTCTACGTGACAGTACCACCTCCTCCATAATAAAGAGAGAGGTGGAAACAGAAAGCAGTGTCCAAAGGCCTGCCGGCCATCCTACATCACGTGAATCCTAAGGAGCCTTTTTCAGCTCAGCTAGAGGGGCATCCGCCGGCGCTAGTTCATGCCGTTATATATATATATATTTTAATTTGCCATTTGCGGCTCATCCCTTGCAGTTTGATATCTCGTTGCGACGTTGCGAACCTTTATGGGTGGCCTAACCGTTAAATTGAACAAGGTTTTGAGTGCTGAGCACTAGTCTTGCAGATAGGACAGGTGAATTCTCTTGGATGGGTGATGCTCTCTCTCGAGCGAGTTTAACCTAACCGTACAAGTTGCATCCAAATCTCTTGCGATGATGTCGCAAAGAGAGAGGTTCTAGAAGCATAAATACTTCCCTCATATAGTCCCTGAATGTTTAATGAGCGTCCATGCGCTCTCACAGTGACAACATGCCGCTTTAAACGCATCTTGACAACCGCGGTAATTAGAAGTGACTTTGGTCACTTCCGATTTCCGTAGGCGTTGTTGCCGATATACTGCGGGTATATCTCCGATATATGATATTTCAGATAACAGTGATAGAGACGAAAACTGATAATAGTTGAAGTGTAAAATAACACTGAGAGTTGAAACCTAAAACCTCGCTCGGTCGGAACGGTCGGAATGGCACGTGTCGGAAACTACTGACCGGTGACACATCTGGCACAGTCACTACCTCTGGACGGATTCTAATCAGGGGTTCAGGGGCCTGCCTGTCAGGGCTGCCTGGGGTCCTAGATACCCGGATTTCAGCAGACCACCTCCGTACAGGAGAGTGGTGACGGCCAGTCAGTGTTAGCAACAAAAATGTCAGGTCAGCAGGAATAGTTAGAGGCACTTGGCCCACACCTCCTACTGTGCATTTCTGATCTAATGCCGAGCTAAAACAAACAGTCACAGCCAAACACGGGTTGTGTTACGAACTGCTAATACCAGATAAAGATGTTTGTGTGAAACAAAAGCTCTCAGAGTAAACCAATTGAAGATCTTGTAGCAGCCAAAGATTGAAGAAGGTGCCACCAAGTCAAAGTAAAACCACACACCAGGTCACCACCACCTGACCGGTGTGCATCTTCTAGACTGTCAAGGAATATGACTTTCGCAATACGTATATATTCATGGTGAAACTTTACGCACCACCCGAGCTCATCAGTCCGGACAGCCGCGAATATCATACGCACAAATCCGGCCACTTTGGGTTCGAAGCTGAAATTATTCAGCGAATTCGTTAAAATGTTAGGGTTCCCGACAATACACGTGGGTGTATATGACTTTCGCAATACGTATCTATTCACGGTGAAACTTTACGCACCACCCGAGCTCATCAGTCCGGACAGCCGCGAATATCATACGCACAAATCCGGCCACTTTGGGTTCGAAGCTGAAATTATTCAGCGAATTCGTTAAAATGTTAGGGTTCCCGACAATACGCGTGGGTGTATATGACTTTCGCAATACGTATCTATTCATGGTGAAACTTTATACGCACCACCCGAGCTCATCAGTCCGGACAGCCGCGAATATCATACGCACAAATCCGGCCACTTTGGGTTCGAAGCTGAAATTATTCAGCGATTTCGTTAAAATGTTAGGGTTCCCGACAATACGCGTGGGTGTATATGACTTTCGCAATACGTATCTATTCATGGTGAAGCTTTACGCACCACCCGAGCTCATCAGTCCGGACAGCCGCGAATATCATACGCACAAATCCGGCCACTTTGGGTTCGAAGCTGAAATTATTCAGCGAATTCGTTAAAATGTGGGGCGGCTCACATACTCTTAACGGGGTACGATTCACATTTCCTTCACATTTCCTTCACATGGCATTCCCATGTGCACATTTTTTCGGTAACATGTTTTCACCATGTTATTCACATATTTTCCCCATTTTAGTGCACGAATGCGATGTGAAAGTTAATGGCACATTAAGCTGATTTTAACATACGTTAATATGGTTTTCAAATAAATTTAATTTTTGACGTCAAGAACATGTTCCCTTTTACACTAGTGATGTATATGAGTTCCAAATATTATTGAATTCATATGTGAAGCCCTTGATCTTGAGGAACCTCGTAGGAACGCTCTTTAATACTCGATAATTGAGCAAAATTTATGAGGCAAGCTTCAGTTTTAGAAATTGTTGTATGACTTGTCGAAACACGTGTACTCTAATATTGATATTCGGCATTTGCTTTCAGAAATCACAAATTTGTAACAGGGTTTGACACCGTGATATCTCTAGAACATAAGTGGCCACACGACCAGCTCCGCTGGGTGCCCTAACGGAACGTAGTTGCCTGATATGCACGATATACTGTATATATATGCCGATGTTGTGGATTTGTACCGAGAGTCATTGGGAATGCCACTGCCACAACAACTATGCAAATTTCCACATCTTACGTGCATTGAGGCTTAATAATGCGTTACAAATCAAAGTGAAAAACACCCTGGGCGTGATCATCGCCAAATTTTCGTGTGGGGGGGGATGTTAACGAGGTTCCCCTTTCTGCAGGTCTTCGTGCGGTAGGACATTTTGTTGTATCATGCATGGACATACTGTGGCGTAATCAACTTCACTGAAAAAAAACAGCGAGTGATGGCTGAAGTTGTCGCTACAAGCGCGGTCTACGTGAAAATCCCTAGTCGGAGAAGAACAAACACTCGAATAACAGAGACCCAACAGACGTCGTGACTGTTCCTTTTCAAGTTCGATTGCGTCCAAAGGCGTGGCCGTCTTATTATACGTATTTTTACCCAACGCATGCCACCTTAACAACGAAAGTTTTATTTGTGGACAAAGCTCGTTATAGTAGATCATGGCGTCTATGCGTCTCAAGCCCATTCCACCACACTTGCATGTGGTCTGGCACGCTGAGTTACATGACCGTCTTGCCCACCGGAACATCGATCATATATATAATTCATTGGTCATTCCCAAGAAACGGCATATTATTTATATTCCCGAAAGGTTCTTATAGCATTCCCACAAACACCCCTGCTCCCCTGGTCTTCTGTCCAATACTTATTTCATATCACCTGGCTTATCCGAGGATATGAGCCCCTCTATATTGGGTGCCTGGCATGAATCACCCTCAACTTCCTGCCATGTGACAACTTTCCACTGTATTCACTACTTGTGCACCATCGCCTAAATGCACGGCGCACTTGGTTCGCAAAATGCCGAATGCGTGTTGAACCTTTGCCATGGCCTCAACCTGTGCAGTTGCACGGGCATGATTGGCGACGAACTCCGGAGTGTCACTCATCAACCCCCGCAGTTGCTCATCGGTGGTTTGCTGCATCACATCCTGCACTTTTATTCTACAACTGCGGGAGAGCTTCTGGACGATCATCGGGACCTCGTCAATCACCCGCTTGGCGGCCACCTTGCACCCCCTCCCCCATCCGATTTCAAATGAGTGCACATAACCAGCAAGAGTAGTGGCTATATATAAGTTTGATTGTGCTACAGTACTCACTCGTATAAAATAATGATGTGGGGAAATCAAGGTCGGTACATATATTATTAACACGTATATTACATATATTGCATATATTATTATCTAAGCACCTACCGTATCCTCATATACAAGTACACAACATATTTCAAAAAGTTTCGGCCCGATATTCTTATATTAGGATATGATATATGAGTGAGACAGTAACGTACTTGATTTGATAAGCCACATATGAACATCAAAATATTATTAATATAGAATATAGAAAAGTGACAATCCTGGAATAGAAAGTTTGATTCGTAAATCTAGAATGTAAATTATCATAAAACATCTCGTTTCCTCCCTCATTGAATATTCGTATTTTTTAAAATCTCCTGCCTTGCTCGCGCCCCACTACGCCCCACCATAATAGATTATTCCGGTAGAAGCTAGAACATAAAACTATAGTTTTACGAATAGTCTTCCGAATTTTGATATTATGTGTATTTTTCACATTGTAAAGAAAACCTTCCATGTATGGCAGTATTATGTGTATGCATGTCATGTATGTATGATTTATGTCGGATATGGTTGGAAATGGTTTTTATAGTTGGAGTTTGAGCTGTTTTGAATGGTCGTTGTCGTTTATAAGTTCTTCGACTACATGCGTATCTGGAGGACGTGGTTAACATGACGTGTGTTTCACTTTGGCTGGTGGGACGAAGAGGACGCTGGTGCTCAGAAGGGGTCGATATATTTTTCACTCTGGCTTACCACCATGCATTATGTGATTGGGGGTCGACGACTGGGAATGGTGCTGAGAGGACTGGAACGTCAAGAGCACACGCGTCATCGACTTAAGGAATTCTAGAATCAAGCCAGTGATGAAGCACGGCGTGCTACTGATATTATTGAGATGTTGTTGTGTACAGTAATCACTCACCTTTAAGAAAACAGGAAATTGACGCCAGCGTATTTTTACATAGAGTTTTTAATATGGGGGTAATGTATTAAATATGACGGAGTTTGGAAAAACGCTGGCTGTTTCTCTAACGTCGAGTTTCCTTAACTGTGAGTGATTACTGTATTTGATAGGTTTAAAAATGTGGATTTTAATTATTTGCCAAAATCAGTATACTTGTTACAGGTATTTTACGCTTCACCACTAGCAATTCTCGGCTTTCCCTTGACACTACAGCTGGTGACAAATTGAAGAGCTAGTACAATGAGGTGACGAAGGCGGCGTTGTACAATGGTATGAAGAAAGTATGTTGCGTCGGGGTCTGGAGATTTTGTAGGTTTGCCTGAGAATTCTATGAGGCTGGCAGTACTTATGGAAGGCGTCTGGAGAATCACTGGCGGAAGGATGGTCGAATGGCAGCGGGACGTTGTCGAGACAGTATAGGCACATCGAGGGGAGTCATGGTTAAATTGTATGTTTTGTGCCATTCAGAAACATATTCTCTATTCGTCGAAAGTATTTCCAGAAATACTACGGGGCCTTGTAGTATTTCCCACAATACTTCGAGAAAATCGCCTTATAAAAAATACGAAAATACATAAATGGTCGGATTCATATATTTTGGGTTGTTAAATATGACCTATTAATCATCAGAAAAAATCTGGTTCAGCGATATCGATCGATCTCGATGTCGCGCGCCGTTGGGTGAGTACTAGTTTTCTCGTATATTTGTCGAGTAGTAGGTTCTACAAGTAGCGTGCTAGTAATCACCCCAACGGGCACCCTGGCGTCCTATATCGCACGAACATGATTCAATATGCTATTTCGGACTACAAGAAGCACCCATTGGGTATTTTGCGATATTCGAGGTGCATGGTTGAGTATTGAGAAGGTGCCAGAACCTGGCAGACAACGTACTAGTACGGTTATACACAAGTAGCATGCTAGGAATCATCCTGATTGGTACCCTAGCGTCCCATATCGCACGAATGTGATTCAATATGCTATTTCGGACTACGAGAACTACCCACCGGGCATTTTGTGAGATTTGAGGTGCATGGTTGAGTGTTGAGAAGGTGCCAGGACCTGGCAGACAGCGTACACGTACGTCTACACAAGTAGCATGCTAGGAATGATCCCAGTGGACATCCTATCACCCTATATTGCACGACCATGCTTCAATGTGATATTTTGAGGTAAAATCCAAGATATTGTGCAAAAGAATACGCACATTGTATGCGTGTGTGTGTCTCAAAGCTAGTATTGTGGGAAATACTAGCATTTCAGGATATTCTGAGCATTCCACGGCGTCCATTATTATCACAAATGCTCTAAACAGCTCTAAACGACGAAAGTGTCTTCGGAGGACCGGAAATCTGAATACCGCACTTTCAAGGGGTATGTGGTGTTTTACGACACTATACGCAAGCCTATGCCTTCAAAAAACTGCCCGTGTGGGTATTCGTGATAATGGCCATGATGTCATTCGACATCGCAGGACTCGAAAATGAGGTGTATAAGGTGTATTGCCGCTATCGTGGGACCATGAACGCCATAAATGCCGATATCATAACTTCATTTAAGGTCTTCGACATATTTTGGTAAGGGTGCGGGCGTGATTCATGAGACGTGTCGTGAGTCGAGGGAGCAAATCCACGTAGTATTTCCCACAATACTAACGTAAATACGTGCCGCTTGCCAGGATATCCATCATACATTATCAAACAAATGAAAATTTTAGACTTTAGTATCATATATGCAAGATATATTCACCCCTTGTCACATAGATAAGTGAAAGACATGTGTACATGCGTCTAAAGTTGAAAACCCTATGATTTGCGCCCGAGGTCGAAATCCGGCTTTATTCAATGCACTTTGGGTGTCACCATAAAGGGCTCGCGCGATGGTACTTGCCACGCCCAAACCCCCACACCCACTTCACAGTTTCTCAATCGAACCTATGCCTTTAAAAAACACTAAGTGCGCGATCGCCAATCGACCATCAAGTGCTCCTAAAGTGGGCCACTTTGAGGGCCAAAATTGTAGCATTTCTGGCAATACTACGCGTCGACGAATAGAGAATATTTTGTAGCACGTAAATAATTGCTGTGAACAGGCGTGACCAGGAACATGGAATATCCGGCTCGTTCTACTTATGGCACTGTGAGTGAAACGACTTAGAAAATTAAACATAGCAATTTGACATCGCGCTGGAAAATCCTGCCATCTGCAAGTTCAGTTATAGCTAAACAAATAACGTGTGGCACAATACATCATGCCCTGTCGTTCCATATGCCTGTGCACTGTTAAAGTTACAGTATAAAACAAATAATGGGATAAGTCTACATCGGGGGCCGACATTTGATTTTAATCCACATCGGGGGCCAATATCCCATTTTAATCTACATCGAAGCGGAGACACTTCATTTTAATCCACATTGGGGCGAGACACTTCATTTTAATCCACAAGGGGCGGGCATCTCATTTTAATCCATATCGGGGGCCGACATCTCATTTTAATCTACATCGGGGGCAGATAGGCCTAAACGTTGCACATCGGGTGTAGACACATCCTTTTAATCCACATCGGGGGTACACATGTCATAGCATGCGTAGACACACACAACGATATAATGTAAACGAAACATAATTACGCAAATCCAACCGGTAGATATGTAACTCATATTACGATGTAAATATCTACCGGTTGGATTTGCAAAATATTGTTTTTTGTGCGTCAAACGATGAAAGACTGCCTTATTTGGCGAAATAAAACAATTTCTCACTGTTGGACGTTCCAAAAAACATTATTTCACAAATCCAACCGGTAGATATGTTCATCGCATTATGATTTACATATCTACCCGTTGGATTGGCATAATTATGTTCCGTTTACATTATATCCTTACGTTGAATGGAAATGCATACCCCCGATGTGGATTAAAATGAGATGTCTGCCCCCGATGTAGATTAAAATGCGATGCCTGCCCCCAATGCAGATTAAAATGACATGACGGCCCCCGATGTAGATTAACATCAAATGTCAGCCCCCGCTGTGGATTAAAATGAGGTGTGCACTTGTGTGGACCAAAATGAGTGTGTGTGTGGTTAAAATGAGTGTCTGCCCGATGTAGATCAAATGAATGGCCCCGATGTGGATTAAAATCATCATCGGCCCCGATGTAGACTTATCCCACAAATAATTGGCATAAATTTATCAATTGAATATTTTGAGGCGACATTTATAACAAGGCGACGGACTCACAGCACGGACGGTGAACGATCACTTTTCGGTGGACTCGGAGGTTTGCCCAGTCTGCGACTATATCATTAGTGCACCTTCGGCGTGTCTGAAATAAAAATCGATTGGGGGGATGGATGGGGTGTGCGTGTGCACACGCACACCCCACGACGTAGACACACACAACGATATAATGTAAACGAAACATAATTACGCAAATCCAACCGGTAGATATGTAACTCATATTACGATGTAAATATCTACCGGTTGGATTTGCAAAATATTGTTTTTTGTGCGTCAAACGATGAAAGACTGCCTTATTTGGCGAAATAAAACAATTTCTCACTGTTGGACGTTCCAAAAAACATTATTTCACAAATCCAACCGGTAGATATGTTCATCGCATTATGATTTACATATCTACCCGTTGGGTTGGCATAATTATGTTCCGTTTACATTATATCCTTACGTTGAATGGAAATGCATACCCCCGATGTGGATTGAAATGAGATGTCTGCCCCCGATGTAGATTAAAATGCGATGCCTGCCCCCAATGCAGATTAAAATGACATGACGGCCCCCGATGTAGATTAACATCAAATGTCAGCCCCCGCTGTGGATTAAAATGAAGTGTACGCACGATGTGGATTCGCTGTATGCCCGATGTGGATTAAAATGAAGTGTCTGCCCCGATGTAGATCAAAATGAGATGTCGGCCCCCGATGTGGATTAAAATCAAATGTCGGCCCCCGATGTAGACTTATCCCACAAATAATTGTATAGATTTATCAATTGAATATTTTGAGACAGCATTTATAACAAAGGCAGCAGACTCACAACACGGACAGTGAACGATCACTTTTCAGTGGACTCGGGACTGCGAATCTGCGACTATATCATTAGTGCACCTTCGCGTGTCTGAAATAAAAATCGATTGGGGGATGGATGGGGTGTGCGTGTGGGGGTGATTGTTAATGGGGAGGGCGTGTCGGGGGCGATCTGGGAGGGTGCGCTCCGGGGGGCAATGAGTGGCGGGCGGGCAAGCGATGGCGGCGGCGCAATCCAGAGTTATATCATTTTTGTGTCTGAGATCACATGCCGTCGAGTCACTTTGTTTATTATGCTGTTCACCGCATTGTCGGAATTAGACAACCATCTCAGATTGCAAATCGTATAATGGTTGCCGGCTCTGCAGCCGAAGGCGACTCGCCACCAACAGTATTGTGACATACTCCGGGTCCCACGGAAAGATGGTGGCAAATACCACCCGGCCCAAGGCCACGCAAATGCAACATGATAGTAAAAAAGTGAACGCTTTTGTCTAGCTGTTTCCGCGTCATGTTCTGCCATAGAGGCATGTGTCTCGGACAATGCGACGGGGAAACTATTATTTAGGAATAGAAAAAGGGGAAAAAGGGGAATATAAATAATGTGATATTTTTTGGGAACAGATTTGTGTCACGTGCACATGCATGAAATTTACATAGGAATCACCGCCAAACTCGATCCGGACGCAGTGTGCTTTCGAAAGCGCTTTTTATAAGTATGTGAAAACCGCTTAAGGCTTCACTGCACGTATACCCCACACTGTTTGCGAGTAACTTAGATTAGGAAAACATTTTTCCAACGTTCGTAAAGCACATAGATATATTGTTTAGGCTCCTAGGATTTTTTTGAGCTCTTGATTGAGCCGATCCGTGGCCGCATCAGCTCAGTTTGCAGTCGCGACTGCGAGCTAAGCTGATAGGCCCTTATCACTTTCATGCATATCGGATGAAAACTCAAACAGCGAAGGGGTTCTCGTGCGTTCTAGCGCAGGAGACTTGGCACACATATTGCTAACAGCAATATTTGTGCACCCTCAAACGCACAACCTCTTATGTAAATAGTATTCACTCTGGCTTACCACCACGCATTGTGCGATATGTGCCAAGCAACAGAGGCATCCGATTGTCAAATCAGACCGTGATAATCACGACGCGTGTCCCGGCGCGACGGGGCAAACAAGGCTACACACGAAGCGATTCACAGCGTGAAACACACATACTGCAGGTATGAGCGAAGGTCGCTGCATACACAGACCATATTAGCAAGCACCACGTGATTATCTCTACACGTATAGTAATGCATGCTGCGTTATGAACACATGCATGTAGGCAACTGTGTCGATAACGCGTACCCTTGGATTATATCGTCTCGAAGCCGAACTTGTGCGTGGTCGTTAGGAACGGATCGTTCGCCGCACGTGCGTATGTATATACTATACTTGCAATATACTAGCAATAGTCGCACTGACCACTAACAAACACTTCGTGACTTCGTGTATGGTTGGTGTATTATATCCGTGTCGTCCTGAGCTGAGCTTTGGATGCAGCTTGCTCGTTTGCAACCTCTTATGTAAGCTATGGGCAAAACGCGTGCTGCACATCATGAGGCAGGTTTGGGTTTGGGTTTGCATATATGTACCCAAACCCAAACATGCCAAACAGTAAAGGGCTTCCCTGACGTAACTTTGCAAAAGTAATACTAAGATATACATTTTTAAGTTGCCAAAATCCAAAGGCCTCAAAAGCCTTGTGCACGAAGCCATCAATTTATTTCTTTGGCAGATTTATTGGGTTTGTATGCATACATTAATCTCAGTGCCATACAACTTCGCATCCGTAAATCGTCATTGCAGCCTTGCATGCCCCGCCCGCGCTGGGTAAAGCGTCGCGTATGTGTGCCGGTGGTATCGCCCGGTGTACATGTAAGTCGCGGTCCGTGTAATATCGGATGCCTCTGTTGCTTGGTGCATGCCAGTCGCTTTGTAGTAAGCCAGAGTGTAACTAAATTTATTGGGTTTGTGTTCGAGTGTACCTAAACCCAATACATGCCAAACTGAAAAATACTTCCCGTGCGTTATAGTGCGCGAAGCTATGCACAAATATTTACAAGATATATATCATTCAGTTCTTAGAAGCTCAAGGCCTGAGATAGCTTGTTGCCAAAACCATCAATTTATTTCATTGGCAGATCTATTGGGCTCGAATGTTTCCAAACCCAATACATGCTAAACAGCAAACGGCCTCCCGTGCGTTCTAGCGCACGTAACTGCGTAGAAATATTGCCAAGATATGTATCGTTGATGTATTCGAATCACAAGGTCTAAGAATGTCTGTGCGCAAAATGATATAACTATTTCTTTGACACATATTTTAGCGTGATATTCAAACTCATAAATCTGGGTCAGAGAAAGAATATGTTAACTTCGCGCACATGCTATCGCAAACCTTGCACTTCAGAAATGTGAAATATATAAATCTTAGCAATATATTTTGCAAAGTTACATGCGCTGGAACTCACGTGAAGCCCTTCGCTGTTTGGCATGTTTGGGTTTGAGTACATTGAAACCCAAACCCAAAAGGCATCATGCCAGCACGCAGCCGTCACTCTTTGATATACTCAACGGCTTGCCATATGCTCTTGAGGGTGCACTGATATTGCTATGAACAATATCCCTGCCAAGTTTTGTGAGACAATTCTCACAAAACCCCCTATTATGCAAAGCCGCAAGTGGTTGAAACCATCTCACACCACACCAACTTAGCTTGCAGTCGCGGCTGAATGCTAAGCCGATGCGGTTGCGGATGGGGCCAATCGATAGCTCAAACGAAAGATATTCACTCTGGCTTACTACAAAGCGACTGGCATGCACCAAGCAACAGAGGCATCCAATATTACACGGACCGCGACTTACATGTACACCGGGCGATACCCCCGGCACACATACGCGACGCTTTACCCAGCGCGGGTAGGGCGTGCAAGGCGGCAATGACGATTTACTGATGCGAATTTGTATGCCACTGAGATTAAGGTATGCGTACGATAATGTACGCAGCGTGAATTAGCGGTGACGAGGCGCACATCTAATGAATACAAACACTTGAGAATCGAATGGTGGAAAACATTATGCTTTATGCAATAAATTGTTTAGAAGAAGGGGGTGTTCTAGACGCAAAATATTGCCCACGCTGAACCAAAGGCGCCTTCCCAAAGGCACTGAAACCCGATGGATCGATGATCCATCAGTTTTTGGTCGCTTTTGGACTCACGTCAGGCACTCCACTTTGAAAACCAAAACGACAGCGACGTCCGAAACGGAATGCCGAGTGATGTACTCTACTCACTACTGTGACGACCGACAGGTTGAGGTACGCGGTACCATAGTGATAGTACAAACGATAGATGGCATGTGACATTTAATATATTCCCGAAAACATCACATCATTTCAATTTCCCATTTTACCTTTTTCTATTCCCAAAAAAATACGCTACTACCCAATGCAACAACAATATATAACTTATCTTGCAGAAGTGTATTCCCTGCCTTTGCCAAATCTAGGGCATGCTGATAATTGTCAGCCGTTGCCAAATCACATCAAGGTTTTTCTTTACACGTTCTGTCAAGTTTTGTGTAAAGTCGACCAAGTGTAAGAGAGACCTGGACATTCATGATGTAGAATTCTCAGCAATCTCATGAGCTGCCGGTGTTTCACGTTAAATTGCACCCGCATGTCGCTTTGGGGGTTCGATGTTTATTCTGTTTGGTGGTGCTTTGAGGCCGCGCAGGCCCTTATTTGCTGGGGATAGGGGTTTAGTGAGGGTTGCCGTTTTGGTACGCGGTGTCGCGCGGTCGTTCTTTCGACTCTCTAGACGACGTGGCGAACGCGACGCATTTTTACTGCAGCTGGTGGGACGCCGACGGCGCTGGTGCTTGGGAGACCTGGGGTGTGCGACTGGATCTGGTGGCATGGACTGGTGCGTCGAGGACGTCAAGAGCACGAACGCTGTCCACTTCTGCAGTCTCGGGAGCATGCCGGTGGTGAAGCACGCTGCACTCCTGAAATTACTGAAGTGCTGTTGTTCCACTGCAGGTAACTAATTCGTGGCGTTTTTACCTACTTGTGATTTTGTTGGTCTTGTATTCATTCCGCTTCACCGCTGGCAATTCTCGGCTTCCCTTGGCGTCAACGCGATGCGCTACGGCGAGGTGACAAAGGAATTGGAGTCCGCCGAATGAAGTAAGTATACTACAATTTTCTAGAATTTCTTAAGGCTCGCCTGAGGATGCTATGAAGCTGGCAGTATTCAAGGAGGACGAGCCGGGAGTTGTGGAAGCACGGACGATCGACACAGCGCGGCTGAGGTGACAGGCACACAGGAGGATCATAGTTAGCTAGTATGGTCTGTGCCGCAATTTGTGGTTGGTAGCACGTAAAAATTTACGTTTCACGAGTATGAATTGATGTGAGCTAGAGTTACGGAGATCTCTGCTTTGTGATCAATCAGAACGTTGTTCAGATGTGCAAAATTTAAACATAGCCGTGGCACAAGGCACATTGGTATGCTTTAATACGTACACTATAGTTATAGGTGTACACTTATTATAATATCCCCGCTATTATCACTTACTATGATGATGTATTGTGTCTACATAAATCGACAGAGCCTAGCTAGTGCATATATTGATGAGATCGACTGGCCTAGTATACTTCATTTATAAACATGGATAATTTCTTTGTGTACGCATGCGCCTACATACCGAAATACATATTGGGAGGGTAGGGAATACATACCTTGCCGTACGCCTCCAGGGCGACCTCCATCTCTTGCGCCATGTGGTCCTCACACGACATGCACTCATTGTGCTCGAACGCGGCCGTCACTGATGCCAATACATCGCTCTTGAAAATCTTGCCTGCTGAGTCTGCCTTGCGAGACTCGATCATCCGGAGCTGCTGCTGCTTTAAACGCTGATTGCGATTCTTGCAAATGTTCTCGAAGAAGTAATGATTCTGTGTGTACGGGTGTCGCTCCAGGGCCAGGAACGAGTCGAGATCTGTCCGGGCTTTGTCACACTCCTTGGCCACCATGAGATCTAACTGCTCCTGCAGGTGTACGCGCAGGGCTGGGTACCTTGACGGGAGACCCTTCGCCGCAGCCTTCTGCACACTGCCACCCAGTGTGTTTTCCGCCTTCTGCAGCAGCTCCTTGCACAGAGGGCTCCAGTCGCTGCTCACCATGCTCGCCACGATCTTGTTAAATAGGACCGCGCTCAGGAAGCACGGCAGATCGTCAGTTCGGTTGCAAGCGATCCGCTCCTTGAGCCACGTGGGACTGGATCGAACATCGTCATGGACAAAGGTGCGAAGGTTGGCCAGTGTGCCCGTCCAAACCGTAGATGCTTCGTCTTCACTCTCCCCTTCTTTGGTACATACATACCAGTCACTTGTGCCTGTATATGTATTACATTCACCGAGCATAAACTTTCTTGTCAAATTCGTATGGTTTGTAACTTTGGAGTACATTCGCACATCTGTTAGATCATCAGGTTTTACGACCACAGTCGGCGGCTTTCCATCATCCGTCTCAAATTTGTGGACCAGCTTTCCCGCCACCTCACTGCCATCTGGCAGACTTACCCGCACGTTGCTCCCAACTTCAATTTCTTTGATATTCGCAAGCTTTGTCCCCAGCACCTTTTCACGAAACACGGCAAATTCCGCGTGTTGCTCGGCGGCGGCACTTTTCTCCTCGTTGTTGAGCCCTGTGTCACTGTCCATCGCATTTCCATCCATACATTGCAGCACTGCGCTTGTGACTGCCAGGTAGCACTGCCGTCGCTCCAGATCGGAGGTCATCAAATCGCCCAGCTGACGTAGCTGTTCTCTTGCAGCCGCAAACTTAGCGCCGATCTCCACCAGTATATCCGGGATGGATTTGCGGATCATACGCACCTGCACGGGTGTCGCAAAGGCATGTGTGTGTACATAGTATTCACTCTGGCTTACCACCACGCATTGTGCGATATGTGCCAAGCAACAGAGGCATGTGTGTGTACCTTACCCTGCCGGGCCGGCCCGGGGCCATTGGAGGACCCCAAAAATCGCGCCAGGCCGCTGCCGGGCTGTTTATAATAATTGCGCCGGGCCTATCGCGCCTGCGGGCTTCCCCCACGTTAGATCTGCCCAGATCTGTCTGACCGTTGCCGGGCCCATGCGATATCGCCAGATGGCTAGAACCCCCGCCTCGCTATTAATCGGCCCATTTTAGTCGTCCATCAGAATTTAGATAAAGCCCTACTATGCTTGTATGCTATCGGTTGCTAGCATTTCAGTATCACACGACAGACTTTCTAAGTGACTGCCCGCACAAGGACCGATTTCTGTAGCATTATGTACGCACGTAACCTATATCGATTCTAACACACACAATTTAGGTATAATAATAAGCCTTTATAAATGCTTCCAGGGCAGGCGCGGGCCGTCGCCGGGCCGTTCGTACTTTTTGACCGGGCCTGCCGGACCTTCGCCGGGCCATCGCAAAAAATATCGCCGGGCCTATCGATGATATCGGAAGATACACACACTGTCGCAAAGCCATGTGTGCATCGTGAAGCTTTAAGCATTTACACCAGAATTAAATTGAAGCATTTATACCACGCCACTGATAACTCATCGAAATTTACAAGCGTACACACGCATGCACGCGTACAAACACACACGCACACGCACGCGCACACTTCAAAAGAGATAGTGACATCCTAGACACCTCACTTATTTGCTTGAGGTTATTGGGGGTTGCTAACAACGCGTAGCACTCCCAGGCCTTTGTTGCCCATACGGGTGTATACTGGTATGACTTGATCCAAATACTCCGCAGGAAAGCCTTTTTACTAGAAGTGCTACCTGCAGTTTTGCCAGCTTGGTTCGCAGGGCAGGGACACCGAAGTAGCCCCGCTCCACCTGGCTGCACCAGGGCTCCTGCAACTCGAAGAACGCGGCCTCCTCTTTCAAGCCCACACGCAAGCTCACCCCCTCGTCAAGCGCCTTCTGCCCCCGGCACTTCACCATGTGGAACTCCAGTGCGCACTCCATCTTATGTCCCAGAAGGAGGTCCAACACTGAATTCTCACCCCCCTTGTCGATCAAATCCGGTTTCGTGATCACTGGGATGGTCCTCAATGTGGTGGGGTCCGCCTAACTTCCCCCCAAACCCTCCCCTCTGAATGTGCCACTTTATTGCAACTTTATTTCGAGTTTTGCAACAGATAGACCACCAAAAGTGGCAGAATTCGAGGCAGGACCACGAGCATCACAGGTTTCAAGGGGACCTCACCCGCATCATGCAACTATTGGCAAGCACCGGCGTGTCAGCGAACAAGAAACCGGCATCATCAAACTACTACGATGTGAAGTCGTGTGACGATAGAAACAAGTGCTTGGGGCGGTATCCGTGAATGGTCACACACTGTAAAGCAACCCTAAACCCTGAACTCTGTTTGATTAGACGTGCCACTTCAGCCTGCAACAGAATACGTGATACACAACTGCTGATAGACGAAGAGGACAGTGCAATGTAATCGAGGGAAGTTGTTTTCACGAAGATGATAGAGGACAGTAGATTGCTATTGGTGACGGGTGTGAGTATATGTGCAAGGAGGTGAGAGCCTTTGGTGGCTTCAGATACCTTCTTGGCGTCCGCCATTATCTCCGAGTTGTGGAAGTCCACGTTGGCGGGCACTACCGCGAGAATGACACACCTATTATATAATCCCACCACCACCGCTACCGAAGGTAATTCAGAAGGTGAGCTTGTATATCGATTCACTCACCCGCGGTGCGAAGATTGGTAATCTCACAGAAAGCAATCTGCATCATTGCTATAATTACGGTATGAAATCAGCCACGCAAATGCTGACAAACTCCACTGTATGAGAGCAAGTGAGTCAAAATGAGATATTGATGTGCACCGATCGTTGGGCAGATATTCGTGGATGAGTTCCTTGACATCCTTCCCAAGTGTCTGGCTCTCCTTGTCGCCGCTGAAGCGCACGATCCCCGGGAGGTCGATCAAGGTGAGGTCCGTGCACCCCGGACCGTACACCTCCACCTCCACCACGTCTCGCGCCACCTCCGCCGTCGAATTCGACGTGCGTGCGCGCTCAAGGATACACCGCTGGGCGCGCTCAATCTCCTCTGATATCTCCCCCCAATCGGCGAGGTCTTTCCAGGGGTACACCGACTCGTCCTGTGTGGATCCCGTTATCTTTTTCATCTCATATGACAAAGGACAGAAAGAGCAACAACGTTAAAGAATAAATGGCCCGGGTCCTGGCACTTGACACACTTGCTCAGCCGAGAGTGAATCCTATGAAGCGTTCTGGCTTTTGACAGCATGGCAGGAACCCTTTTACTCCGAAATAGTATCCAATCGAATGAATATGCTTGATCATGGTCTGATTCGTTCACACCCGCTTCACATTTGCCAGTTGTGACCGTATACCAATGTGCCTTACGGGTGGGGTTAACATGTATATTCACCAACCTAGTGTCTATTCGTCGATAGTATTATGGGTAATACTAAGTGGCTATATAATATTACCCATAATACTATATGAAAATCGCCTTACGAAAAATATTTGTATGAGTTAGGGTAATATTTATGACTTAAAAATATCAGGAAAATCTCGTTCATCGACATCGATCGATCTCGATATCGCGCGCGTCGCTCGATGGACGTCGGGTGAGTATAGTTATACTAGTTTGCTCGTATATTCATATACTAGTTCCGTAAGCGTACCACCAGTGTCCCAAGTGCTGGTCAGTGTGCATGCTTTAATATATGATATAATATTAGATTAAGCTTATCGACTACTACTTGTTCTACGACAAGACTCGAGTGCATGATATAAGGATTGAGGTGTGCCCACTTTTCACTTATCTTGAGATTGTGAGAGACATAATCAATCCTGCATCTGATCGGAATATTATATAGTTTTCTTCCCTTCGCGGTGGTTGATACCGTCCTGAAGTCTTCCAGGGCCTGCTGTTTTAGCGGGTGCCTCTGTATTACACATTGTGATCTCTTACACACGGTGTGGCAGAGAGTATACAAAAAAATATACTAGTTCGGTATACAAGTAGCATGCTAGGAATCATCCCAACGGTCACCCTAGCGTCCTATATCGCACAAGCATGATTCAATATGATATTTTGGACTACGATAATCACACACCGGGCATTTTGTGCCACCGCAGGTGCATGGTTGAGTGTTGAGAAGGTGCTGGGACCTTGCGGCGTACTAGTATGCATACACAAGTAGCATGCTAGGAATCATCCCAATGGGCACCCTAGCGTCCTATATCGCAAGAACATGTTTCAATATGATATTTTGGACTACGAAAAACACCCACCGGGCTCTTTGTGGGGTTTGAGCGAGGATAGAGAATGCCTCGTGGGCTGAAAATGGTAGTATTATGGGTAATACAAGCATTTTCCGAGTTTCATGGAATTTCAATGGGGTCCGTACTTATCACAAATGCCTTGCATAGTAGCTCAACATATCTTTGTTTGTAGCGTATATGAGCACAAAAAATGTTCACATTGCATTTTTGATAGGCATATACGATCATGCAACACAAAATCATACCTTATAGCTATTTTTTAAGGGACTATAGTAATTATTTGAGATATTGGTCATGATGCCAATCAACATGATAGGACCCAAAAATCATGTGTAGAGGGTGTGCCTTGCTGTTGGGGCATGATATACGAAATAGTTGATGAATACGCAACCTTGTGTAGGGGTTTCTGTATATATCGGGGGAAATACTAGCGTCATTTGTGAGGCATTGTTTAAGTAATCATGATGATGAACACCAAGAAAGGACAAGTAGCCACTATGAATTTCTTATACCATATACTGTTGAATGTTCGAGGCTTGGCTCCTAGACCGGTTTCGGCCGTTGCCACGGGCCTCGTCAGTAGAATTTTCAGAAAAGGAATGTCCTCGTGGTCCCGGTTCCACAAATAGTCCTAACCATGCAAGTAAGTCAAAGTACTGTAGCAAGTATGTCGAACGTCAATCGAATACTGTGTGTCACTGGTCAGATTGCAAAACTAAGTCACCGTCCACAAAGAGCATAGACTAGCAGGTTGTGCTGCCAACAACATTCATCAAAGTACAAGGTTGCTGCAGTGCATTTTGGTCTTCAGTTCCCCCCAAAAGCCTAGAGGATGCTTGCTGGCCATATCAAGGTATGGCTTACGCTTGGTCGACATTACACAAAAGTTCAATTTTTCTCGATCGCGAGATATTGGCAATTTAAGTATTCGCTTAAGTGTGGTTAAGTATGGAAGACAATTGAGAGGTATCGACCATAACTTTTAAATGCCGTGGTCAATTTGATCCCCGAAGTGCGCAATCTGTTTAGATTGCTTTGAGCGACCTATTTATCAAATAAAAATATTTTTTGAACTTTTGTGTAATGCCGGCCAAGTGTAAGCCATACCTTGATATAAGAAGTACCATTGGCCAACCACCCTGCATGATAGCCCTGGTGGTGCAGCTCCTTCCACAATTGAGCAAGTGATGTCGGGATCTGCTCCACCATGGTGTGTGCTTTGATTCTCGAGAGCACATAGATAAGTATAGCTGGTTTCCTGCTTTCCGGGCACCCAGATAACCAATGCACAAATGGGAACGTTATAACAGCATCTGATAGGTGCCGACTCCCCACGCTTCTCATTTTGCATCAACTGGTGCACAGTGAACCTGCCGTGCTCCGCCCGATTCTCCACACCACAGTACTCCCGCGCCTCGGCAAGGTCCTTATCGTCGCCAGTCTCGCCGGTCTTAACCACACGCATCCCACTAGGATATCACTCATCACGATACATTCGTAAGATCCGGCGCAGTATCTTCCATTCCGCCGCGGTGCCCTCCATCAAATACACCAGGGCAAGTGCATCGTCGGCCTGTCGCACCAGTGTGATATGTCTCCTGTCGGCGCCGAAGCTCAGCATAAATTCTCGTTCCCCGCATGCACATACACAAAGGGCGGTGCCCGGACTGTCACGTTCACCCATACCGACTCCGCGAGTATGCCCAGCAAGTTCTCGCGATGTGCATGTAGTTGTTCCACAAGGAAAGGATAAGTGCACATACCAATCTTTCCCGTGAAACCCGCACTGCCGTTATCCGTGGTACCCCCTACACGTACCATTGCACTCCTTTCGCACCGCGTACCGTCACCGTCATCGCCGACTTCCCCGCCCGCTTACAACCTGCAAGTATCACCGCTCGGATTGCCTGTTTCGTCAAGTCGTGATCGAGGTTGAAGAATTGGTCTTTCGCGTCGAAGGTGAAGGCGTACACTCCCACCGCGTCTGCTGCCCTCTCATTGAAAGTAATGACCGCCGCCTTCAGCCTGTGTGTCCCGCCCAGCATCAAACTGTGCCCTGCTTCCTGCACCAAGAACTCGATTGCGCCGCCCACCACGTTCTGCATCGGCGCCAGAGGTGCTGAGTTGTTAGGCTGAATTGGGCGATCCTTTTGAAGAGTCGCCTCCTTGTCTTTGGGCAAGACATATGCACACCTGAACGTGCCGTTCTTCAAAAAAGGTGCTATGGAGCACAGCAGGCCCCGATTGAACTGCCTCTCCAAGTCTGCGATCACGGTGTCAGCCGCCCTTGTCTCGACCACAAACTGCGCGGCACTGTTCTCTCGCTCGTTCACCAGCATGTCGTAATACCGCTGCTGGCAGATTAGTGCCCCCACACTCGTGTTCCTGTCTAGGCGCATTCTTGCCGTGCCTGTGCAGTACCTGTCCATCACCTTGCAATATGTCGCGGCATCGGTTACCCCCGGTCTGGTGTCGAGCTCCACTCCCTCTTGCGCCACCCCGAGCTCCCGCTGCTGTTTGCCGGGAATAGTTAGGGTTGCCGTTTTGGTGCGCAGTGTCGCGCGGTTGTTCTTTCGACTCTCTAGACGTCGTGGCAAACGCGACGCATTTTTACTGCAGCTGGTGGGACGCCGACGGCGCTGGTGCTTGGGGGACCTGAGGTGTACGACTGGATCTGGTGGTATGGACTGGTGCGTCGAGGACGTCAAGAGCACGAACGCTGTCCACTTCTGCAGTCTCGGGAGCATGCCGGTGGTGAAGCACGGTGTACTCCTGAAATTACTGAAGTGTTGTTGTTCCACTGCACGTAATTAATTCGTGGCGTTTTTACCTACTTGTGATTTTGTTGGTCTTGTATTCATTCCGCTTCACCGCTGGCAATTCTCGGCTTCCCTTGACGTGACGGCTGGCGTCAACGCGATGCGCTACGGTGAGGTGACAAAGGAATTGGAGTCCGCCAAATGAAGTAAGTATGCTATGTTTTTCTGGAATTTCTTAAGGCTCGCCTGAGAATGCTATGAAGCTGGCAGTATTCAAGGAGGACGAGCCGGGATTTGTGGAAGCACGAACGATCGACACAGCACGGCTGAGGTGGCAGGCACGCAGGAGGATCATAGTTAGCTGGTATGGTCTGTGCCACGATTTGTGGTTGGTAGCACGTAAAAAAATACTTTTCACGAGTATGAATTGATGTGAGCTAGAGTTACGGAGATCTCTGCTTTGTGATCAATCAGAACGCTGTTCAGATTAGCAAAAATTAAATTGCTGGGGGATAGTAGTTAGGGTTGCCGCTCGCGTGGGCGGTGTCGCGCGTTCGTTCTTTCGACTGTCTAGACAACGTGACGAACGCGACGCATTTTTTACTATGGCTGGTGGGACGACGACGACGCTGGTGCTTGGGAGACTTGGGGTCGACGACTGGTTTTGGTGGTATGGAGTGGTGCGTCGAGGGCGTCAAGGGCACGAGCGCCGTCCACCTCTGCAATCTCGGGAGCAAGCCGGTGGTGAAGCACGGTGTGCTACTGAAATTACTGAGGTGTTGTTATTCTACCTGCAGGTAATTAATTCGTGGCGTTTACCTACTTGTGGTTTTTTGTTGGTCTATTTTTTCCGCTTCACCGCTGGCAATTCCCGGCTTCCCTTGACGTGACGGCTGGCGTCAACGAGATGAGCTGCGGCGAGGTGATGAAGGGAATGGAGCTCAAAGAGGAAGTAAGTATGCTACGTTTGTCTGGAAATTTCTCGAGTTTGACTGAGGATGCTGTGGAGCCGGCAGTTTTCAAGGAGGTTGACTTGGGAGATGCGAGAGCACGCACGAACGACGACGTTCCACGGAGGCGGCAGGCACACAGGAGGTTCATAGTTAGATCATATGACCTGTGCCATGAATTGTGGTTGGTAGCACGTTAAAACTACTACTCACTAATATGAATTGAAGTAAGCTAGGATTATGAAGATCTCTGCTATGTGATGACTTGGGCTATGTTGTCCGAATTGCGAAAGAAGAACTAGACAGGGCTCAGTCTCATCATGTTGTGCTTCCACCGCAGTGCAGCCTCACATTTCAAGAGCATCTTCAGCTCATTAAGTCTCTTCAGCATCGCGGTGATGCCAGGCACTTCTGTGGGCAGCTCCGGGTCGTACTGCACGTACCACTGATCACTGTACTCCGGCTGAATGGATAAGCGCGCAGTCCTTGAAACGTCTGACCAGACTCTGGAGATGGGCCGCCGTCACAGGGTACTTGCCGGCTGCCTTCACATTCTGGATCCACAAAATATCGACGTCAAAAGGAGCCCCCTTAGAGCGGTCGACGTAGCCCAGAGCAGATTGCGGCGCCAGAAACTTGAAGCAACTTTCAGCCAGCTGCATTAGGCGATGTACCCTTTCTTGTAATGTCCAGTCTTGCCAGGCAGGGCACACGATATTTGCGCGTACCGGTGTTTTCGCTGTTCTTGCTAAGTACAGTGCCTGGTCGATAGTCTGCTTGATTCTCGCCATTGTGTACAGTGGGTTTGCCAGCCCGTAGGTAAGCCACCAGTTGGAATAAGCATCGAACCCAGCCCCAAACGCGCAGTCCTCCTCGTAAGGTGCGTAGAACGTGTGTAGGGTAAATCCGCATAGTATTAGCCATAATACCAACGCAACAACGTGTCCCTCACTTGAATATTGATCATATGTCACCAAACAAACAAAAATAGTAGACTTTGGTATCATATATCCAACATATTTTTATTACAATTTGGCTTACTACAAAGCGACTGGCATGTGCCAAGCAACAGAGGCATCCGATATTACACGGACCGCGACTTACATGTACACCGGGCGATACCACCGGCACATACATACGCGACGCTTTACCCGGCGCGGGCGGGGCATGCAAGGCTGCAATGATGATTTACAGATGCGAAGTTGCATGGCACTGAGATGAAGGTATGCGTATGATAATGTACGCAGCGTGAAATTGCGGTGACGAGGCGCACATATATTCTCCCCTTTTTGCAAAGAAAAGTTTAAAGTACGTATACATTATTATATCACTCTAAAAAAACCACCACATCGAATACAAATTATTTGTATTGATATGACAAAAAATATGACACCATATCAATACAATGTCCGCTACTGTTGTTCAGCTAACTTTGATGGGTATAACATATGAGTGCGATTTGAGGATAATTTGAAGTATGCCCACATGTCGTTGCTTTTGAGACTGGCAATTGGTCACATTTGTGGAAATGCTCGGGACACTGTCTTACTTACTATTTATATTGAGTTGATATATCTGAGCGACTTGTCATACAAGTCGTGGTCAGAATGACACGGGATCTGACCTGTGTCATTCCCCCCGCGGTGGATGATACCGTCCTGAAGTTTTCCAGGGCCTGCATTTTTTGTGGGTGCCCCTGTTTTGGCGTTGCGATCCCGTGCGTGTCGCTGCAGGGTGTATACAAAATATGACACCATATATTAGAGGCATCCCGGATCACCCAGACCGTGACAAACGCGTACGTATAAATGCGCGTAGACTTAGAAATAATGTGGTACACAACGCTAAAACAGGGGCACCCACTGTAAAGGGCCCTGGAAAACCTCAGGACGGTATCAACCACCGCGGGGGGATTGTGTCAACTCAATATACTGAGCAAGACAGTGTCCCGATTAATTCCACAAATGTGATAAGTGGGCACACCTTAGAGCCTTGGAGTTACACTTTTGAGGAAGTCCGTAAAGTACACCTCCTTGTCCTTACAAACACGTTATAAAATATATCCAATATAAAATACAAATCTGCTCAAAACTTGGGACTTTGAGAGTACGCTTACGGAACGAACTCTTAGACAACAAGAATGAGCTAACCACAACCCCCCAAAGCTTTTTAACAAAGAATGTTGTGCACATCTTGAAAGATCTTGTGTAATCTTAATTATCAATCAGTTAATAATCATTGCTGATCAACTTTCAAAAATATCTAGTCAAAGATGAGTCATCAATAATAAAGTTTAAGTTGTCAAATATATGACTAATTAAAAGTTAATGACAAATGTGACAAAGTGCCCAACTTAGACAGCCGACTTAGAAATAATGAGTGAACATGACAGATAGCAATCATTATTTTTTAATTACACTCTGGCTTACTACAAAGCGACTGGCAGTTAGCAATCATTATTTGCATATGTCAATACATATGGCATACACCGTGAGATTATATACCACATCGACTACGTACCGTTCGATGTTCATTCGGTATAACTTGCATATAAATATATTATACAAAGTACCCGTTATAAGTATTATGGTGCGATGCACCAAGGAGGTACGAATCACGGAATGGCAACATAATACGGCATGTCGAGTCGTATAATAGGCTTGGCACAAGCGCGCTACCTCATTATCGTAGTGTGGAAAACGAGCGAGTAGGTTCCAAAGCCCCACTCAGGATCGAATCGCAACGTTGTTGCATACTCTTTTCAGATTGTTATATAGCCTGGTTGTCGCTGTGCAAGAAAGGTTGCGATACGACGACCCTGCATATATTATACCGCTACGGTGTGCGACGTAGGTTGAGGATTGCGTTTCTGCACGGTGCGCACTTTACGACGCAGTGATACATCTCGCACATGCATCATATGTTAATCACAAGATGACGTGCCGCATTCCACAAGTCTCGCAGGCCCCGTCGCGCCGGGATAAGCGTCATGTTTGTCATGGTCTAGGTGATCCTGGATGCCTCTAATATATGGTGTCATGTCAATACATTTGTATTCGATGTGGTGGTGTTTTTAGAGTGATATAATGTTAGAAACCCAATGATTCGCGCCCGTGGTCGAATTTTGACATGATTTCATGAACTTTAGGGGTCACCATAAACGGCGTGCGCGATCACACTTGCCATGCCCGAATCCCCATACCGACCTCACAGTTTTTCAACCGAACTTATGCCTTACAACACCTCTAGGTGCGTGATCGTCAATTATAGACCATTAACTCCGTCTTAGATAGACCGCTTTGAAGACCACATTAATAGTATTATGGGTAATACTATGCGTCGACGAATAGAGACTAGGAGGCATATTTGTTGGAGCTCGTTTCGTCACGTAGTCACGATATCATGTGGCTTTACTGAAAGTTTTATCACAATATCGTGTGGTTGTGGTTCTTTTTGTTGCCAAGCAAGGGGTGGGGCGCCAAAACTCACCTTATAGCTTGAGGAGGAGTGCCACTTGATGCCGAGGCGTGCCCTCACCACGTCACTTTTCTCCATGCGCAGTCGGAGCGGGCAGCGGGTGGTGAGCTGGTTGTTGGACGGCAACTGGATCTGTGCGAGGGCGGAGAGGAGAGAGGACTTCCCTGAGGATGTGTCCCCCATCACCGCGATCTCAGGCAAGTTGATGTACTCGTTGATGTTATGCTGGTGGAGGAAGTCAATGAATTCGCGTAGGCGCTCGTCTCCTTCGAAGGGCATGTCCTCCTCCTTTCCGAACTGCGTCTTCTCCGACATGGCACAGAGTGGAGTGTGAGAGGGCGTTGAGACTTCTTGTCTGGTCGATGCAAGAGACAAGGAATGTTAGTGGGAAAATCAGAAAAATCTAGAGAAGCCTGCTATCACAAATTTGGGTTGTCGCGAGCTTTGGTGCGTGTTTCATCGTAGATTCTGTTTTCGGTTTTGGTTATGGGGTGAAATTCACTTTTATTTTCACCCAAGAAACGAAAACAAAATCAGCACATCGCTTGCACGATGATATAGTGCACACCGACACTTTTCTTACACCGTAAAAGCACTTTCAAATATGCTTGTGAATTGCCACAACCCCGCACAAGCCGTGTAAAGTGTGAAAAATGTCGGTGAGATGTTCCAGTGACTTTTGCGTTTCGCGAGTGGAGATTTTGCCCTGCCCACTCTGAAATTTCAATACACACCATATTGGAAGACTCAGCAACGAGCGTATTGTGTTTATTAGTATATTAAAGTTTCACATATATATATATATTTGCAACTCTATCTTCCGCGAGTCAAGTATGCACCTCATCAACTTTCGTGCCACACGTATTGTATGTTAGGGTTTAAGAATACATAAATCCCATATGTATAGAAGGAAATATAATTGAAACTTCTATTGTTTTCACCGTCATGAAGCTAATATAACCCCATGCTATAATGGACCCTTCCGACGATATTCTTACTTTCATGAACATTTTTGCGCGATATTGCGTACCCGTGTAACCTCTACGAATACGACCCGATAGGATTTACCCCGCAAATACACCCTCAATGGGGACATCTCACGTCAATTCCGACAGTGATTCGAACCCCCATTCACCCGAATAGCATGTCTAAGGGGGTCAGATCCCCCATCGACACTAAAAAGCATACCCAAACCATATTCAAAGACCCCAAAGAACACCCCGACACCCCCCAAACCACACCCAAATACCCCCATTTCATACCCAATTCATACCCAAAACATACCCAAACACCCCCAAACCACACCCCGACACCCCCAAACCATACCCAAATCACACCCAAACACCCCCAAAGAACACCCCGACACCCCCAAAACACCCTAATACCCCCCAAACCATACCCAAACCACACCCAAACACCCCCAAACCACACCCAAACCATACCCAAACACCCCCAAATATATATCTAGGTGGAAATGGGGGTACCGTATAGGAGCCTTGCGCACCTGTACTGAAATGAGGTCTAGAATCGGCGCACTTATACTATTAGGCGCGATTCTTCCCAAGGGGGGTCAGTATAACCGCGCCAGGCGTGATTATACTAGTATAATTTTAGAGTGATCTAATACTAGTATACTCGCGCTCGGCGCAGTTATACTGAAATCGGCGCACATATGTGCGCTGCGCACCTACACTATAACATAATCATACCCTTTGCCACACCATGGAAGGGAGCACAGTATGTAAAACAGAGGCACCCACTAAAACAGCAGGCCTTGGAAGACTTTAGGACGGTATCAACCACCGCGAAGGGGAAAAAAACTATAAATTCTGATAAGGTGCAGGAATTATTGTGTCCCTAACAATCTCAAGAGACGCGACAACGAAGTGGGCACCCCTCACACGTTGAGCAGCACTTGATGCTTGTTGAATATATTTCTTATACTCCCTGTCGCGCCGCGCACGGGTACACAACGCTAAAACAGGGGCACCCAATGTAAAGGGCCCTGGAAAACCTCAGGACGGTATCAACCACCGCGGGGGGATTGTGTCAACTCAATATATTGAGCAAGACAGTGCCCCGTTTAATTCCACAAATGTGATAAGTGGGCACACCTTAGAGCCTTGGAGTTACACTTTTGAGGAAGTCCGTAAAGTACACCTCCTTGTCCTTACAAACACGTTATAAAATATATCCAATATAAAATACAAATCTGCTCAAAACTTGGGACTTTGAGAGTACGCTTACGGAACGAACTCTTAGACAACAAGAATGAGCTAACCACAACTCCCCAAAGCTTTTTAACAAAGAATGTTGTGCACATCTTGAAAGATCTTGTGTAATCTTAATTATCAATCAGTTAATAATCATTGCTGATCAACTTTCAAAAATATCTAGTCAAAGATGAGTCATCAATAATAAAGTTTAAGTTGTCAAATATATGACTAATTAAAAGTTAATGACAAATGTGACAAAGTGCCCAAATTAGACAGTGAATTGTCTTAACCCTTAAACCGTTTCCTGGGTCATATATGACCCAAGGGTACCTAAAATTGATTTATGAAGCCGTCTAAAATCCAAAAATGCTTTTGAAAACAGTTTTGAAAAGGTCTCCCTTATGCGCATCAAACTGCGTGCCCAATGTCCCTCAAAACTGTCGCATGCTTCCAAGCTCGAACGATGAAGAGTGTGAAAATCGTTTGACACAACACACGGTTATGGTTTGCGCGTATAAATACGCATGTTCAACCCTATTTAGGTCACGTTACATCTTCAACACATAGCTAGGCGTTATGCAAAACATGCTAGGGTCATGATTAGGGTTTACACGGGGCAGTGAATACGCATTCAGCGCCGCAATGCGTGAGATATACATTCATTGGTGACATCGCACTTTCACTCGATGCTCAATTTTGAACAATGCAGTACGATGCGCCTTTGAAATACGTTTCAAGTGGTATGCTCAAAACGCAAATCGGCCTTCGTATGCGGCGGGTATATGGAAAACATTGACTTCAACCAAAACCAAAAATAGTTATGACGGTTTAGGGGTTAATCAGAAATCAACAATTGTAAAGTATAGGGAACACCATGATATGTCATATCACATTATGTCATATAAAAAATTGACCTTGAGAATGAAAATAAAACAAATCTGATGACAATAGTGAAATAAATTATGAAGCAATGAAAAGAGTCGAAATTAATCAATATCGACTAAATAAATTCAAGATTAAAAATGCACCAAAAACAAATAGTTGTAATCAATAATAAAAAACCCCAAAACATCCCACCCACCCTAAAATAAATAATGCAATGGGTGGGTGGAGTATATATAAGGAGTGTGTAAGCATAAAATGTAGTAAGGACAAAAGTGTAACACAAGGAGTCCTGAAGTTAATAACGTTCCGCCCTCACGGTTCAGATAAGTTAATAAAATAAGGTGAAACCACTATCATCATAAGTGGAAAACACTATCTTTATTTAAATGACTTAATTCGTGCTTTCAAAATTCTAATATTTTTAGCACGCCTGCGCGCACGAGAAGCTTCACGATTGCATTGTTCTTGTTCAACAAATGAAGCATTAAATCTATTTGCAGCATTATTCGCTAAAGAAAGCCAATGCATATTACACAATGTATAGTGTAAATATGTATCACGACGGTCAATACACCAAGCAGCATGACAATCAGCATAACCAGGTTTAAATCCACAAAGTGATGGCAAAGTAAATGCATAGGCAAAGAAAGCAAAAGGATCAAAAGCATGTTCATCAAATATAGTGGGTGAGTAAAATCCTAAAAAGGCGGGATCACACATAATATCAAAACCACATCCTTGTTTAACATGATGAATACGTTGTATCATGTTCACAAAATTATTTCTCAAAGGATGCTCACAATTTATCGCTATGTGATTCGGAATACTTCGTCCAACACCCGAAAACACTAGAGGAGCTTTATCAACTAGAGGTGTGATATATTGTAGAAGAACCTTAAGCTCAGGTCTTTGTTGCAGCCAAGCTAGTAGCTGTGAAAGTAAAGAAACATTATTGTTTATATGATAATCATGGTCTTCGACAAACATTTGAATAAGTTCTTGTACAATCTGAAAACGAGAGTGCGAAGATAGATGATATGCCAATAGCGTTGTATTGCATCCATGGTGCAATGATATCGGAGATAAGCCAGATGTATCCAAAGAATGACGAGTGTATATGAATCCATCTTGTAAAGGTAAATCCGACTGATTATTTGTCATCGATTGATGTAATGGTGCAGGTGGAGCTGATGGGAGGTCCTTGTTGTTCATAGAAATCTGTTTGCCAACAACATGCAACATAAAATGGGCTGAAGCAATAAAAGTAAAGTAAAATTCTTGGATAAAAGCATGTGTAGTAAACTTGATAGGATTGATATGTAAGTGAATTGGAAAAGATTTCAAATCAGTAGCACGACGCGTAAGTAAGACATGCATGTCTTGAATCAAAGAGAATGTATATGCTCTTTCTAAAGCTGAAGGTGGCGCAAATAGTTGCAATACAGCCAAATGTAAATTCTTTATTGAAGGTTCTTCTACGGCTAGTTTCATGCATAATTCAATTTGGTCCTCAAAATGATATCTTTGTGGGCATAACAAAGAAGGAATACCTTCAATCATTTTATCAACATCCTTAGAAGATGTGGCAAGGCGTGGAAGGTGTGAAGACACCGTAGTATAACTTGCCAAACTAGGTTTGGTGTAACCATACGTCTCAACAACCAAGTCAAAAGTAGAAATAGGAACGCCATGAAGTGCTGCATAAGTATTGAAGGGTGTATTAGACTGCATGGATAGTGCCGTCTGAAATAAAAAGTTCAAAACCTTATCATCAAATGTCCATTTTCCGTCGGAGGTCTGAGTAGGTGGTGGGAATAAAGTAATTATTCCCATTGTTCCAGTAGTCAATGAGCACATACGATTCCATTTGAGATATAGCTCAGAGTAATGATTTTGAGCATCAGAGATGTCTTTCTCCAAATCAGTAATACGTGTAAGCAATACTCGATTACCATCAGCAAAAGAAGGTGTTGAAGTATCAACATTGGTAGCCTTGGAAGATGATGAAGGAGGAATACCATGCTGAAAGATACAAAAGCTCTTATGGCAGTGTTTGAATGAACAAAAAGGAAGTTCATTGAAAGAAGATGGGTGAAAACGTGTCACGCCATACATATCAAGGCAGCGTTCAGGCGCTAAAGTGCAACCTGACATCCCACATTGTTGAATTAAACTCAACTCATCGGCAGGTTTATTGCGAATCCAATCAGAATCGGCGTGGACTCGCAAAGGTAGAGCTGCATTAAAACAGATTGCCTTGCCTTTATTAAGTCCTTCTTGAGTAATGCGATTATCTTTTCGATTCAGAAATGTATTCTCATGCTTGTTGAATATATATATATATATTTTTCTTTTGTATACTCTTTGCCACACCGTGTGTAAGAGATCACAATATGTAATACAGAGGCACCCGCTAAAACAGCAGGCCCTGGAAGACTTCAGGACGGTATCAACCACCGCAAAGGGAAAAACCTATATAATATTCCGATCAGATGCAGGATTGATTATATATATAGTCTTCACTCTGGCTTACCACCACGCATTGTGCGATATGTGCCAAGCAACAGAGGCATCCGATTGTCAAATCAGACCGTGATAATGCAGGATTGATTATGTCTCTGACAATCTCAAGATAAGTGAAAAGTGGGCACACCTCAATCCTTATATCATGCATCGAGTTTTGTCGTAGAACAAGTAGTAGTCGATAAGCTTAATCTAATATTATATCATATATTAAAGCATGCACACTGACCAGCACTTGGGACACTGGTGGTACGCTTACGGAACGGTTTTGGAAATAATAACGTTCATCACGCCCTTCTAATTTAAAGTATCATTCAGTCGACAATCATTGCTGACGAATTTCGGATAAGATTCAGTCTTAAAGTAATTAGTTCTGACGTCATTAGTCATCAAGTCATCTAGTGACCAATTATGACCCATCCATGGTAAATGACATGTGACCAAGTCATCAGTCATCAAAACATATTAGAAATGTTTGAAGTCATATGAAATCAATGTCACATAGTGACCAAGTATGACCTATCCATGGTGACTGCCATATTGTAAAATAGAACAATGATACATGTCGAAATATAAAAATCCAAACCCACCCACCCAACAAAATATATTGGGGTGGGGTAGGCATAATAAATACTTAGAATGTGATGTACAAAAATCAATATATGATGAAAGCTTTTATCATTGAGTGCAACTATAAGTGCCCATATAAAACTAAAGTTCCGCCCTCACGGTTCAAACATGCTCTCAATCGTACTAAAGACGATGGTAAGAAGGATATGAGGATTAGTCAAGTCACGAATCAAGAGACTCATAATCATTTAAAAGACTTAACCCTTGCCTTAACAATTCTAAATTTGCGTAATGCCCTTTTACGAGCTCGTTTATGCTCACGTTCACATTGTTGCTATTGAGCACATGATAAAGTATTCAATCTATTGGCAGTATTCTGTTCCAAAGACAGCCATCTTATATTGCAAATAGTGTAATGTAAAGTAGTGTCAAAACGATCAATGCACCATGCTGAATTGTCCTCAGTATTTCCCGGTTTAACTCCGAGAAGTACTATAAGTGTATATGTGTAAGAAAAGAATGCGAATGGGTCATACGCATGTTCATCAAATACATCGGGAGCATATAACCCCATAAATGCAAGGTCAATCGAAATGTCTGCCGCATAATCATTTAAATGATGAACTCTCTGAATCATATTCACAAAATTACTTCGATATGGATGTTCAGTATTGATGGCTAAGTGATTAGCGACACCCCGTCCAACTCCTTTAAAAAGTAAAGGAGGACGGTTAATCTATGGTGTGACATGTGACAATAAAAATTTAAGTTCCGGTCGCTGTTTTAGCCAAGCTAAAACTTGTGAGATTAAAGAAACACCATTATTAATATAAAATGCAGTATCTTCTGAGAAGGTATTCACTAATTGTTGAATGATCTGCAATCTCTTATTTGATGAGATGTGAAACGCCAACAACGCATTATTACAACAATATTGCGCAGCGATCATATATATATATATATATATAAGCGCATGACATAATAAGGTTTGAGGTGTGCCCACTTTTCACTTATCTTGAGATTGTAAGAGACATAATCAATCCTGCATCTGATCGGAATATTTTATAGTTTTCTTCCCTTCGCGTCTTCCAGGGCCTATTGTTTTAGCGGGTGTCTCTGTATTACACAACGTGATCTCTTACACACGGTGTGGCAGAGAGTATACAAAAAACATATACTGTCATATTCACTTTTAGGTTTTAGCTGATTCCGATTTTTTTGTTTTAGGATGTTTTCGATACTAGCTACTTGCCGATTTGCGATTTTCTGTACTTATTTTATTACGCAAATTTAGAATTGTTAAGGCAAGGGTTAAGTCTTTTAAATGATTATGAGTCTCTTGATTCGTGACTTGACTAATCCTCATATCCTTCTTACCATCGTCTTTAGTACGATTGAGAGCATGTTTGAACCGCGAAGGCGGAACTTCAGTTTTATATGGGCACTTATAATTGCACTCGATGATAAATACTTTCATCATATATTGATTTTGTACACCACATTCAAAGTATTTATTATGCCTACCCCACCCCAATATATTTTGTTGGGTGGGTGGGTTTGGATTTTTATATTTCGACATATATTATTGTTCTATTTTACAATGTGGCAGTCACCATGGATGGGTCATACTTGGTCACTATGTGACATTGATTTCATATGACTTCAAACATTTCTTATGTGTTTTGATGACTGATGACTGATGACTTGGTCACATGTCATTTACCATGGATGGGTCATACTTGGTCACTAGATGACTTGATGACTGATGACTTCAGAACTAATTACTTTAAGACTGAATCTTATCCGAAATTCGTCAGCAATGATTGTCGATTGAATGATACTTTAACTTAGATGGGCGTGGTGAACGTTATTATTTCCAAAACCGTTCCGTTTTCCCATAATTGATGACAGTGAGTCTCATAGTTTATGACATTTTTTTTGCCCTCCTTTATTTATTTTATTGGTCCGTTTCCTGTCGGCATCTTCATATTAGAAGGTATATCTGGACCGTGAGGGCAAAACTCCTTTTAATATTGGGCACATTTTGTGGCACTCAGTACGCAAATTCCTCGGAGTTTTGTAAGCGTACATTCAGGATCCCAAGTTCTGAACAGATATACATTTACTTACTTTGGCATGTAGCTTGGACAACTCTGTAGCATGATGTCGTAATTTTCTTTTTGGGTATATTTTGGCAGTATTTCTTTTACATTTTCTAGTTTTCATTATCATCTGTTTTTTTTATTTTATGTCTTTTGTCTCTTTCCTTTTCTTTTCACTTTATATATATATTCCCCTTTTCTCAGTTTTTTCTTTTGTTCTTTCTTTCTTTCTTTACGGCATGATGCAACATCTTTTGTCCGCTACCGTTGTTCAGTTAACTTTGATGGGTATAATTTGTGAGTGTGATTTGAGGATACTTTGAAGTGTGCCCATATGTCATGCTTTTGAGACTGGCTTTTGGTCACATTTGTGGAAATGAAGCGTACCACCAGTGTCCCAAGTGCTGGTCAGTGTGCATGCTTTAATATATGATATAATATTGGATTAAGCTTATCAACTACTACTTGTTCTACGTCAAGATTCGAGCGCATGACATAATAAGGTTTGAGGTGTGCCCACTTTTCACTTATCTTGAGATTGTAAGAGACATAATCAATCCTGCATCTGATCGGAATATTTTATAGTTTTCTTCCCTTCGCGGTGGTTGATACCGTCCTGAAGTCTTCCAGGGCCTACTGTTTTAGCGGGTGCCTCTGTATTACACAACGTGATCTCTTACACACGGTGTGGCAGAGAGTATACAAAAAACATATATATATATAAACAAACACATTTTACATGCTCATTTAATTGAACTTTTTAAGGATTTGCCTTTACATATTGCTCGCTTTGATCGGCAATGGGGTTCCTTCCCTATCATGGCACAAATTGACTGTGTAACATTTCCCACTCATGCATTTCTTGTAGAATGCTATTTTTCATTCTTGGTTTCAAACAGTTTTTTACTTTCTGTGGTGGGACAGCAGCCACCGACGATGGACTGGGGTAAACCATCTGAGAATAATGTTTTCGGAGATGGTCGACCTCTTCTTGACGGTCATATCCTATGGCGCGCATCTACAGATCACCACAATGCTGCAATCAATCTTCATAAACGTTGTAATAATGCATTGTTGGCATTTCACACCTCTTCAAATAAGAGATTGCAGATCATTCAACGATTAGTGGACACTTTCTCAGAAGATACTGCATTTTATATTAATGATGATGTTTCTTTAATCTCACAACTTTTGGCTTGGCTGAAACAACGACCGGAACTTCAATTCCTGTTGTCACATGTCACACCATGGATTAACCGTCCTGCTTTACTTTTTAAAGGTGTTGGACGGGGCAGAGCTAATCACTTAGCCATCAATACTGAACATCCTTATCGAAATAATTTTGTGAATATGATTCAGAGAGTTCATCATTTAGATGGTTATGCTGCAGACATTTCGATTGACCCTGCATTTCTTGGATTATATGCTCCCGATGTATTTGATGAACATGCATATGACCCTTTCGCGTTTTTCTCTTACACATATGCACTTATAGTACTTCTTGGATTCAAACCGGGATATACTGAGGACAATTCGACATGGTGCATTGATCGTATTGACACCACTTTGCATTACACTGTTTGCAATATGAGATGGTTGTCTTTGGAACAAAATACTGCCAATAGATTGAATACTTTATCATTTGCTCAGCAGCAACGACGTGAGCGTGAGCATAAACGAGCTCATAAAAGGGCATTACGCAATTTTAGAATGGCTAAGGCAAGGGTTAAGTCTTTTCAATGATTATGAGTCTCTTGATTTGTGACTTGACTAATCCTCATTTCCTTCTTATCATCGTTTATTATACGATAGAGAGCATGTTTGAACCGTGAGGGCGGAACTTTAGTTTTTTATGGGCACTTTTAGTTGCACTCGATGATAAATACTTTTGTCATATATTGATTTTGTGCACCACATTCTAAGAGTTCAGTATGCCTACCCCACACCCAGATATATATTTTTTGTTGGGTGGGTGGGATTGGCTTTTTATATTTCGACATACATCATTGTTATATTTTATAATGGGATAGTCACCATGGATTGGTCATACTTTGTCACTATGAGACATTAATTTCATATGACTTCAAACATTTATTATATGTTTGGATGACTGTTGACTTTGTCACATGTCATTTACCATGGATGAGTCATACTTGGTCACTAGATGACTTGATGACTGATATGACTTCGAACATTTCTTATATGTTTGGATGACTGTTGACTTTGTCACATGTCATTACCATGGATGAGTCATACTTGGTCACTAGATGACTTAATGACTGATGATTGCAGATCTAATTACTTTAAAGATCGAATCTTATCCAAAATTTGTCAGCAATGATTGTCGACTGAATGATACTTTAACTTAGAAGGGCGTGGTGAACGTTATTGTTTCCAAAACCGTTCCGTAAGCGTACCACCAGTGTCCCAAGTGCTGGTCAATGTGCATACTTTAATATATGATATAATTTAAAGTAAATTTATCAACTACTTCTTGTTCTACGACAAGACTCGAGTGCTTGACTTAAGGATTGAGGTGTGCCCACTTGTCACTTATCTTGAGATTGTCAGGGACATAATCAATCCTACATCTAATCGGAATATTATAGTTTTCTTCCCCCCGCGGTGGATGACACCGTCCTGAAGTCTTCCAGGGCCCGCTGTTTTAGCGGGTGCCTCTGTATTACACATTGTGACCCCTTACACACGGTGTGGCAGAGAGTATACAAAAACATAAACAAACACATTTATATCTGGATACGCCTTGTTGGTCGCTGTGCAAGAAAGGTTGCGATACGACGACCCTGCATATATTATACCGCTACGGTGTGCGGCGCAGGCCGAGGATTGCGTTTCTGCACGGTGCGCACTTTACAACGCAGTGATACATCTCCCACGTGCATCATATGTTGTATACACCCTGCAGCGACACGCACGGGATCGCAACGCCAAAATAGGGGCACCCACAAAAAATGCAGGCCCTGGAAAACTTCAGGACGGTATCATCCACCGCGGGGGGAATGACACAGGTCAGATCCCGTGTCATTCTGACCACGACTTGTATGACAAGTCGCTCAGATATATCAACTCAATATAAATAGTAAGACAATGTCCCAAGCATTTCCACAAATGTGACCAACTGCCAAAAGCAAAAGCAACTCTCAAAAGCAACGACATGTGGGCATACTTCAAATTATCCTCAAATCGCACTCATATGTTATACCCATCAAAGTTAGATGAACAACCGTAGCGGACAATAAATGTTGCATCATGTCGTAAAGAAAGAAAGAAAGAACAAAAGGAAAACTGAGAAAAGGGGGAATATAAAGTGAAAAGAAAAGGTAAGAGACAAAATAGACAAAAGAGACAGAAGAAGCAGATAAAAATAAAAAACTAGAAAATGTAAAAGAACTGTTGCAAAAATATACAAAAAAGAAAATTACAACATCATGCAACATATGTTAATAACAAGTTAACATGTGCACAATATGTTAATCACAAGATGATGTGCTGCATTCCACAAGTCTCGCAGGCCCCGTCGCGCCGGGATAAGCGTCATGTTTGTCATGATCTGGGTGATCCTGGATGCCTCTAATATATGGTGTCATGTCAATACATTTGTATTCGATGTGGCGGTGTTTTTAGAGTGATATAATATAAACAAACACACATATATATGAAAAAACCACTAGCGCTCTCTTAGGACCCACCATGTCATCCATTTCGATATATGCAAAAAAGCGCCTGCGCCAGCACCGAGTACAATATGTGGCATATGACTATTGTTTTCAGGTTCTAACCTGGATAAAATGGAGCTCTGTGCCTTTAAAAGTCTATGTACATGCCTCAGCATTGTTCGTCCGCGGAGCCAGGTTAAACTTCCCCAAGATAACCAGGCTAAGAACAAGCACCTCCCAGCACTCTTCAGCGCCCCCATCCAGGTCATCCCCAAACCCCAACACCTCCCCCACCCCCAGCAAGGCTCCCCCACAAGCATTGATTGCCTAGCTAGCACCATCTGACACTCCCACATGTATCCCGTGAGGCATCCCCACGCAGCACCTCCACACTATAGTGACGTGACTCCACTGTACGAGGGTGCCAAGTCACAATATTGCGAAAAACCTGCTACATTAGGTTTTACAAGTGCATCATCACCAGCACAAACACACTGTCACTCGTTCTAAATCACCTCCGCTGCAGCAAGCATATACTATTATTAGATGTACTGCTCCCATTGTGCTACAAAAATGTGTCAAATGTGTTCTATCATGGACCCGATGAGACGATGTGACACAGGTAGTATAGTCAGCACACATCGGATCATACAAATGCATAAAATCAACATCACACGCGACTTGCGCGCAGCACACTTGGGACAGGCAGGTAGCATGTGCAAAACCCATTGGGACATACCCAATAAGGGGGGGAATACGTTATGCAGTGGAATATAAAGGCCACACGCGTGGGTACGTGTTGCACTATTCACGCAGAAAATACCGCGGGAAAGGAAGGTAATGTAGGACACCTCTTAAAAAATGGGTCCTCGAGTTTCTCACACCACATAACAAGCCACAGTCACTCGAGTCGAGTGGCAGCTTAGAACTACGTGACGGTCGGTGATTAGTAGTAGATGAGGCGAAGGGCTTGAAACAACGGTACCTCGACGTCCAGTCCACGGTCGTCCACAGAAGTAACGGCTTATGAGAGAGGTGGTAATGTCGAATCGAAATGAAGTCTAATCGACTTGTGCGGAGATAAACGATTGTGAAATACAAATGACACTTGCCTTATAAACTCCCCAGGTAAGTTTAATTACACTCTGACTTACCACAAAGCAACTGGCATGTCCCAAGCAACAGAGGCATCTGATATTACACGGACCGCGACTTACATGTACACCGGGCGATACCACCGGCATACATACGCGACTCTTTACCCGGCGCGAGCGGGGCATGCAAGACTTCAATGGCGATTCACGCTGGTTGATAGATTCCATAAATGGTAGTGACGAATCCACTGTACAAGCAGGTCAGGTTGATCCTTTAAAATGCCAGGGTAAAATGCCCCCGGCAGGATTTGAACCTGCAACGTACCGCTCTCTAGTGCAACCGCTATATGTCACTGAGCTACAGGTAAGTGGCACCAACCGTCGAGTGACATTGTTGACTGTACAATACAGTATGTATGAAAATCAAGAACTGACCCAACCAACAAATTTGACCCAAAATCGACATGTTATTAGTAATATTTGTATGGGATGTGAAGGTATTTTTGCAGTGAGTTCAATGCCATTCGTTATATCATTTCAGTAATCATGGTATTGCAGATCACGCGACTTATCCACACACTGTTATCCACACGCCCTATCCACAAAAACAATTACTGTTAGATATTTAATTACTTATTGGCAATGATCCTTTTTGTTCTCATTGTTTTGTGCTTGTCGCACCAAAAATAGCAATACAAAGACGAGCAATGTTCTTCACAGATTTGATAACTATGCTTATCAAGGTGTGACTTCTATTCATATAAGAATTTTATTTGAATTGGGACATTATGCTTGGCGCGCACGACGATCGTACTACAACGCGGTGACCGCGTCGCAATAGACCAGAAGACCACACACCTACGACATCAGTGATAGCTCGTCCACTTTTCCCCCCACCTAAATGTGACATTTCTTGATGTCACCCGGCACGACCTGAGTTGACCTCAACTTTCGACTCGACTTGGCAATGGCTCGAATACTCATTGTACGCTGCACTAATCGCATATTTGTATACTGTGCAGCGACCATTCATATGCGTCTGCTGCGCGAGATTCTATGTGTAACTATGCGTGCTCAGCACTCACTATGCGCGATCATATATACCCACAATACTATCTCTTACAACTAACTACATGCTTGACGTAGGCGTGCGTCAATGAGATTCGCGCTACATACACACGACGAGAGATATGCCGAAATTTGTTAGATGATGATAATGCACATAGTTGCTTCACGCACCCGCCGTCGCCTGGCATGGTTACGCACCATATTCAACCGCATCGTGATGTGTTCGATATTTTTTGTAAAAACAAGGGCACGGCGTCACTCCCGATAGGATGGTGCACAGTGTAGCCACGACGAATTGACATGGGCGCGTAGCTACGTGCGCGGGTCTTCGAGATAAACACGACCAATGACATATTCATGCGAGCATCATTTACTCAGTGTCAGACGGTGAGGGTGTCGCGCAAATCTCTGCGCTGCTCATCGCTCCATCGCACCCGATGCTCCAGACGTCGTTATACGCTGATGTACGGGTTTCATATATTTGCGATGCATGAATCAAGCACACATTCAATGCCCATCAAGCTTTTAATTTCATGTGCACTATTGTGCGAGTGGTGCATGCATGTTCGTTTATGTCGCCTAGCAGATAACGAACGCACGCGCGAATGATTCGGCTGTCATCAAACCTCTATACATCCATATACATGGACAATGCTGCTATTCTGTTTCGCTATGCTGCGGGTTAACGGTTCATGTCGATACACTCCACTCGTCCCACACCCACACACACACACACACACACATATATATATATATTCAGCATTCAGCTATGTGCGAAAACATATATTTGTACCTGCAAAATATAGTATGTTTATATTATACGTAGGCTTGGTAGCGCTCCACTAGGCTATCTAAAGTCTGATCGTAATCGTTACTCTTGCGTTCAGTGCAGTCAAATTGTTTTTTACGAAAGTTATATGCAATAACCGCATTCTTCCTCGTAAAACAAGTTAGCGGTTTATCATTCAGTGCAGTAATGTATCTTAAGTGTCGGAATCGGTTTTATTTTTGTAATCGATCAACAACAATCAAAATCGTTACATTTGTGGAAATCGATATACCTAAAGTAAGTAGAGTAAGTAGATTATTCAAGCGTTTGACGATTATTCAAGTCTACGGTGTATGGTACGACTTTTATCAAATCTACGGTGTATGCGGGTACCATATCTTCAAATCTATCGCGTCGCGACCGCAAATTCTTTTCAGCAAATCTCCCATTTAATTACTAGTGACGACTGTATCAAAACCCGCTCTACGACGCTTCATATGTGTGTGTCAACGTTAAAAGTATTGGAATTGGTAAAATTCAAGTTGTATCGAAAATACCTAGATGACGATGCATTGCATATAAATTATTGTCAATGTCGACTATATCATCATTGCTTTCGGTGCCTCTTCAGCTGTACAGTACACGTTTACAATTTATATCATATCACGACTTTCGATCCCTAGCCAATGCATGGAGTATGTATCGATAGCTGATATTATAAGGCACGAGCTCATAACTTGTTCCCATATCGCAACTGCCGCATTTGCATGTCGCTGTCGCGATGCCTCCAGTGCGGGATGTCTGCGCATTTCCATTTGCTTTTATATTTGCTTGATGATCATAACTAAAATTTTATTTGAAATTGTATACACCCATGCATCGTCTCCCATCCGCATGGCAGAAATCCCGTTGGATGCATCCCAACCGACATGCAAGCTCGACAATTGCGATACAGGAAGCGAGTTGTGGGCAGATGTATTTCACAATTGCACGATGCGTATTCGCGATGCAGACGATGTAGAAGGGAGACCGCTAGATCGCATCGCGACATGCGAGCACGACGTCTGCAAATATAAATGTATTAAAAGGAAGCACGCTGTCGGTTGTGCCACTTGCGTATCTTTATAATTGTATCATGTATGTGCGTCCACACAATGCATATAAACTCAGAAATGTCTGCACGAATTGCCACTGCGTTTATGCAAAATGCAGTTTTATAGCGACGACGGCTGTAAATACATGTGCGCCATGCGCAGCGGATGCAGTATCAGATGGAGCGTTGGCGCTGCGACACCGTTGGATAACGGATATATCTATACGAAGTATATAAACTTCGTATATATATATCCGCATGGTAGATGATCAATACTGCAATGCTCGTGCAATATCTTTGGATGCGGCACATGATATATAATCGATATCCAATATATGCATACTTTATGTAATTGAGTATGCATATATGCACATGTTCGATATCGATTATACATCATGCATGCACGGCATGGTAGATTATCAATGAAAAATTTCATTCTTCGCGAATGCTCGACTCCTGCGATTACATTGCAGGCCCCGTGGGTGCATGGCCAACATGCATACATCATGCAAACATGCAAACATGCAAGCTGATGCACGAATGGCACTATCGATGATGGAACATGATGACAGCATAATGCATGTGCATTACTCGTGATATTTCGTAAGGTCAATATATGTGTAATTAATTTTCAATTATACATAACGATGCCTGTGACACAATCGAAAGTCGGCGATCGTCACAGCTGCTTGAATTTCCGATCGAAATGACGATATACCTAAAGTACCTAAAGTATATATTGATAATCAACCATGCGCCGGAGCCAAGGATATGGCCTGAGCATTTTAAATGTAACATGGTGCACCCACTATACAGCGGGCCCCGGAAAACATCGGGACGCATACATCCTGCGTGAAGGGGTTCCAACGTCCCCGATGTGTACGAAACGTGTTGACTCACATGACCAGTATCATGGTTCACGTGCGTCGCTGAGGTATCCTTACAATGTCACCATACGATCCATGAACATAACATGGTTACACATGATGGGCCATGGGCTATGATATAATATCACATACCGTCGAGCGTGGGCGAACCGCGCTATATAATGGCAACGTTGCATGGTGTGGATGGCGACGCGCCGGATGCATGCATACATGGCATGCGCATCGTTGTGTAATGTATGTAACCTACACAGCAGTATAACAATCTAGGCCGACGAAGACTCTCTCTTTCGCCCGTTACTGTATCCGCCCGGTGAGACGTTCGCGCTAGAATACTGCGATAATATATATATATATATACTACATTATAATATAATATATATGTACATGTAATATAATATACATGTGCGGTGTCATGTTCGGTACAACATTTACATGGGTTGTGATGGTGCTTTTAGAGTGAATACAATAATATAACATATCACATATGCACCTCGCCATGACGTGTACGGGAACACACCACGTAGAACGGTAGCATCCACTGATTAACAGTAGGTGTGCCAGGGGCACGACGACAGATGCTCGGAGATATGTTTTTGATTGAACGTGCAAAGGTACACAATTCGGATTTTTATAATATACTGGATCAGGGCCAGATTGAGGTACAAACGATAATTCGGTTCCGAGTTCTGAAGGCTAAACACTTCTCAAGTGCTCTACTTATTCACTCGTCACTCAGGTTGCAGGGTCAACCACTCGAGAGCCGATGTCACACTTCGGCTCAACGTTCAGTTCCCGATCCGATCTCATTTCTAATTCCGATTCGTCATTCTCGATTCAGATGTTATGCCGACAGGCTGACACGATGACTGCCCCACAGTACTGTCATACTACTGTACTATCATACTGTCATACTGTCATAGCGTCATACTGTCATACTGTCATAACCTTAATATCTGATATTCGATTTCATTGTCTTTTCAACCCCGATGCGAATCTGACCATTCTTCGAGGGTCTGACTGAGTTCCACGATGACACCCCCCACAGTACTGTCATACTACTATAGTGTCATACTGTCATAGTGTCATAGTGTCATGTCATACCCCGGACATCTGGTATTCATTCTCATCGTGATTTCAAGCCCAATTTCACTGTCATCGTGCCAATCCCAGATTACCCCCGATGACACACATACGGACGCATAGGCATATCGGCTCACGCTGTGCCTCCGGGCACAACTCTCCCCCCCTTAGGAGTGGTCTACCTCCTGGGATCACTCCGCTAAGGTACCCATCTAAGTTCCAGTTCTTAGGTTTTCTGGTTCCTTGCTGTTTCCAGTTCTTAGGTTCTCTGGTTCCTCTTCGAGCATAGTTTGCCTGCCGCTACCAGGGCACCACTTTCAAGAAGAAGGGTGCCACTTGGAATCTAAAGCGGGTCTTCAGTGTCGCGGAGGCGTAAATGTCGGAAAAGTTGTCGTAGCAGAAGTGCTGGCACGGGATATACACTCGCAGATCGACCTGCTCCAGTCTGCTGCGGGTGAGGTCCAAGCTGAGCAGTCTCTGGATGAGCACCGGTTGCCCATCTGCACGCACACGGTGTTGAAGTAGTACAGCGTAGCAGGGGCGAGGGTGGTGCTGAGTTCGTCCATATGCAGGTGGGTTTCATGTACTGCGTACCGTACATGCAGTAGGTACACACCAGCGGTGGGGGAAGCTGGCGCATCATAGGGCGAAGCCGTAGCGCGTTAGGGAAGCGACCTCTGGGGTTTTCCATGAACCAATGTTTTGGCTCCAAGTAGTCAATGATCTGCAATGCTCGTCGTACGATTTTGTCAGCCTGGGGAAGGTCAGGGGGTCCACCAGTGGTGCGCGCTTGACTGTACTGCCTGCAGGGGGGACTTGCCCAAACAACATCGAAGAATCCAGGCGGGTATTGTTTGTAGTCCCATTGCAGGATGTCACACACATGAGTGGGTTGCCAGATATGTCCGGAGTCGAGGGTCACTACTGAAGCGGAGGGGAAGCAATTTAGGAATTCCCTCTCTACTGAGCCAGTACCGCTGAAAAGTACGAGAATCCTGGGCGTGCGGGTTGTTTTTGCCTGTATTGCCAGCAGCTCTGTCACCAGTGCCAACGACCCATCTTCCACGCGCTCTTGGCGTTCCCACGGCAGGGGGATATCATCTTCCATCTGTTCGAGCTGGTCCAGTTCATCGCAGGGATTAGTGATGAGGTGGGCCAGTGTCATTCCGGCTTGAGCGGAGTGACGGCCACGCTGCTCGCGTCGCCGAGTGGCTTCGTCGCGGACTTGCGCTTCCATGTGCAGTCTCGCTTGCTCGAATTCACGAAGTTGTTGAAGTGGACTTCCGCGTTCAAGTTTGTCACGCGTCCTCCATTGGTCGTGAGCTTTGGAGTAGCCAGTCCAGCGAACCTTCCACTCTTCCACCTCCTTTCCTCGAACAGACCGCACTCGACGTGCAAGAATGCGCTCAACGTGTGCTTCCTTCTGACCGTCCACTACCACCTCTTCAGGTACTGCTAGGTGATCGCGTGCGGCAAAAGCATCTTGACCGCTGGTGTACGGTTTGAGGCGATGTTGAGCGAACACGTCGTGAATCCGCCAGTGAGGAGGGAGGCGTAGGCGGTAGGCTACTGGAGCTCCTCTGTCGGCCTCTGGCATGGTCATCTGTACATCGCTGAAGAAGCGTTCGGTCACAGGAACTGGTCCATGCCAGCGCTTGGTCAGTTTCCTACAGATGGAGCGATCCATCACCTTCTCCGTAAGGTGTTTCGCCTCTATCCAGACCAGATCTCCAACAGCATACTCCCGCTGCCCGTGTCTGCGATCAAACTGTTCGCGCTGTCGCTGTTGAGCCAGCTCTAACCGCTGTCTGGCGTCCCGCAGCTGCGACGAAAATTTCACAGCCACTTCGTGTGCGGTGCCTACTCCCCCAGTTCGTCGTCCAGCGGTGGACTGTGCGGCCTCCAGGAAAAGGTCCAACTGCGACAGCGGCGAGAACCCGAACACCAGTTCAAATGGCGTGAAGCCAGTAGATTCACTCCTGGAGTCATTGATCGCGAACTCCACGTTAGTGGTGAACAGATCCCAGTCCTCCACATTGGCGTCTACAAAGGACCTGAGCATGTCCTCAATAACCCTGTTGCTGTGTTCCGCCTGGCCGTCAGACCGAGGGTTGTACGGCGTGGTACGAGCCACTTTCACACCCATCAGCCTCATGAGTTCCTGCCAGAAAGCATCTTGAAACCGTGGGTCACGATCAGAGACAATCTTCATAGGCGCGCCATGTAAGCGCCACACCGAGTCAAAGTAGATTCTGGCCACCACAGCTGCGGAGCTGTCGCCGAAGTTCATCGGCACAACGTGGACCATCTTCGTCAGCTTGCAGGTGAAGGCCACGAAAGCGTCATTGCCTCTCTCTGATACCGGCAGGCCGGTGACGAAGTCCACCGCGACATCCTGCCATGGCCTGTTCGGGATGCTGTGAGGGTTTAGCAACCCATCCGGGTAAGTTCCCCGCGGCCTCACTGATTGGCACACTGCGCAGGATGCAACCCAGGTGCCCACATCTTCCGCGGCACCACGCCAATAGAAGCGTCGCAGCACCCTCTCCAGAGTCTTGTCTCGCCCAGTGTGACCTGAGGACAATGACTCATGAGCATGGCGAATCACTACTTCTCGAAGTGGAGAGTCCTCCCCCAGCACCAACTGATATCTCCCTGCTGCGGTCCTCCAAACCACTTCACCCACTAGTCTGAAGTCCTGTAGGCATTGGTGTGGTGCCGCCTTCACCTTCTCTCTTAGTGAACGAAGTGTCCCCTCTCGGGTGTACTCCGCTTTCAACGCGCGCAGGAACTTTGAGTCCGACTGCTGGGAGGCTGCGTCTCTGAAGTCTGCCGCCTCACCTGTCCTTATCACAGCGGGGGCTGTTCGCGGATGCCTCACGCGTGCTGGTTGTGGTTTGGCGGGAGGGGCGTGTACTATCAGAACAGGCCAGCGAAGGTCGAAGGCTCTCCCATCTGGGTTCTCGAAGAACTGGTTGGGCTCGCCCTTGTCATCGTGAGTAGGGATGACCTCCACAATCTGCATATTGGCCTTTCTGAAAAGTTTGCGCCACGCGGGGAGCTTGGACTGGTGATCTGGTAGAACGAAGACTGCTGAGGTGTTCTCTGGGTCTGCCTTCCATTCTGCGATATACTTGTTCAAGATCGCCTCCACAGTAATGCACTTGGAGTTGTATGGAGGGTTACACCAAACCCGAAGGCCCCTCCATTTCTCTGAAAGGCAGTCTGTCCAGAATCTATCCGCCTGTCTGTTGCGGCCGCCAAAGTCACAACAGGCGTCCACATCGAAGGGTCCAAATTTCTCGGCGTACTTCGAGGAGTACTCTGCTCGGACACGCCAATTCTGTGAGTCCTCTGGGGGAGCCTGCCGTTTCTGTGGGTGAAGGACCGGGGATGGAGTTGACTGTTGGGGCGCCTGCTGCGGGGTTGGTGAGCTCGTTGGCACCTTCTCAGTGGGCGCCTCCGATGCGTCAGCTCGTGACGTAGGCGTTCGCGTCTTTGGTGACGCCAACTGCGGAGGCGTTGGGGTCGTAGAGGCCTTCCCAGCGCGTGACATACTCCTCGTTATCCTTATCTGGGGTGGAGCTCTATCAGGGGGTTTGTGTGGAGCTTCTACCGGCTTCGCGCTATCAGCTGCAGGCCAGTCAGGCATGTCGAAGTCGAGGTGATCCTCCTTCATTCCCTTATAGAGCTTCGGGTTAACGAGAGCGATGGTCTCCCCCATGTCCATGGCCTGTTCCGCCACGGAGAGGGTCTCCACTGCTGAGAGCCAACAGTCAACAGTCTGGGCCCAGTGGGGATGAGCTGCGGGTGGTGAGCTGGAGAAGTATTCAGACTCCAGCGTTGCCAGGGGGTCTTTCGGTAGATCTGAGGTGGGGTCGATCACCCCTGCCTCCTTCAACCCCTCACGCACGTCCTTGTCTTTGAAGTCGGGTCTTCTGGACAGGGCGTCCGGTACCAGCAGCAGCGCTCCTTTGATGTACTCCATTCTCGGGACTCCCACCTCCACCAGATCCATGTACCAGCGTGCCTGTCTGCGGCTAAGCTCCCTGCCAGGTTCCATCAGCCATTCAAGGGGGCGGTGATCACCCTGGATGCGGAAGTTGGTGAAGATGAGGTAATGCCGCCAGGTAACGGTGGTACAGTGGTGTAGAGCACCTAGCTCACGCTCGCCGGTGTGATAATTCTGCTCGGCGGCTGAGAACTGGCGGCTCTCGTATGCTATCACGCGCAGCCCAAGACCATCTCCATTGTCTTGCATCAGTACTCCCCCAAGAGCGATGCCGCTAGCATCCGTCTGCACCACGAAAGGTGCTGTGCCGTCTGCGGCACCCTTAATGTTGGGCAAGGCGAGCACTGGCGCTGAGGTGAGGGCCTTTTTCAGCTCCTCGAAGGCCCACTGCTGCATGGGACCCCACTCCCAGGGTACGTCCGACTTGGTCAACCGGGTGAGGGGCTGAGCGATCTCGGAGAAGCAGTGGATGAACCTGCGGTAATACCCCGCCAGGCCCAAGAACTGCCTGACGTGGGTAACCGTTTCCAGCTCGGGCCAGTCCCTCACTGCAGCCACCTTGTCGTGTTGGGGTCTGCAGCCATCTGCGGAGATACAGTGGCCAAGGAACCGCAAGGATTTCTTCAACAGTTGGCACTTGGACCTCTTGAGGAAGACGCCCTTCTCCCTGCATGTCAGGAGCAGTTGCTTGACGTGCTCGTAGTGCTCTGCAGCGGTGTTGCTGAAGACGACCACATCATCGATGAAGATCCGGACAAATGGGAGATGGCCCAAGGCCCGCTGCATCCGTCGCTGGTACTGAGATGGTGAATTCTGCAGCCCCTGCGGCATGACCAACCACTCATATGACCCCATCTGGGTGGTGAAGGCGGTCTTCTCGACATCTCCTGGTGCCATCGGTACTTGCCAGAAGCCATCCACCGCGTCGAACGAAGAGAAGAACTTCGCACCCTGCATCTCGTCGAACATCATCTGGATGTCTGGGAGAGGATACTTGTCCTTAACTGTCTGGCGGTTGAGGAGCCGGTAATCGATCACCAGTCGCAGCTCCTTGGGGTTCCCCGGTTTGGGGACCATCAGACAGGGAGCTGCATAAGGGCTGGAAGAGGGTCGGATGTAGCCCTTGGACATCAGAGTCTCCACGCGTTCTCGAAGTTGGCGAAGTTCCTCTGCAGACTTCTTGTAGATGCGCTGGCAGGGAGGCCCCTTCTTGCTCAGCTCAGGGTCCAGGTTAATGTTGGCTTCATCTTGGGGGTCATGTCTGAGTCCATCGATGTTCGGTAGGGCAGTCGTCATCTCCTTTTTGTACTCCTCACCCCAGAAATCCTGAAACTTGAGGGTCCACTCAGGGCTCACTTCTGCATCTTCAGTATCCGCAGCGGGTTCGGCGTTCTCAGAGTCGATAGCCGTGGCTGCAAAGGCAGAAGCAGTATCATCGGGGGACTTCTCGGCCACCATGAGCCAGGCGGGTTGTATCTCCGGGTCGTCATTACCGCGTAGCTTCTGCGTCTCCGCGTACACCAGGTACTTCTTCAGCTGGGCAGGGGTTAGGAACACCTCATCCACCAATCCCGCGCAGGCCGTGCCCTTCGGAGACCTGTCCCCAGATGCTTTCCCAGGAGAACAGCCTGTGATGGTGACGCGATCCCCAATCTTACCACTGCGGGACTTCCTGAGGAAGGAGACGGAGCCATTCCCTTCATAGCCCAGAGTGACAGGAGAGTGACTGCGCAGCCACCTCCCGCCAAGGATAACATCCACCTGTATGCCCAGTGGTAGGATCCGGAGGGCAAGGGCGTTCTCCGTATAGGTGCCCGTGGTGGTGTGCGTGTTAAACTTGGCGTACGCGGTGGCGCCAGTGATCTTCACAGATCCATCCGCCAGGGTGACTCGCATCTCGGAGCCGGCTCGTGTCGTGAGGCCACATCGCTTAGCGCTCTGCTCCGAGATGAAGTTGTCAGAGGCCCCCGAGTCGATCAGCACCTTGACCGTGTGCCCTCTGAGGGTTGCGTAGAATACCAGCAGTAGCGGTCCTTCTTCGTCATGTGCCGCTGCGAGGGTACCCTCGATGTCGGTCTTCCACTGAACTCCCCCATCTGTGCGTATGCTTTTGCACTTGAGGTTGGGGAGGAGGTTGTCCGAGGCCTCGCGGCATTCTTCCAACGTTTGCCTACACGCGGCGTAGAACTCCTCATCCAGCAAATCAACATCTTCAGTCGGATGACTGACGAGGTTGTCTACACTCGCCGTCAGCAGGGTGCCCGCTGAGGTGCATTCGCTCGAGGTGGGGCTGACATGAGTGGTGTCGCTGGTGGTAGGGCTCACATGGGTGGTGTCACTGGTAGTAGGGCTCACATGAGTAGTGCCACTGGTGGTAGGGCTCACATGGGTAGTGCCGCTTACTGTGGGGCTCACGTGGGTAGTGCCGCTTGTTGTGGGGCTCACATGGGTAGCGACACTATTGATGAGACTGCCATGGGTGAGAGGATCCTCGTCATGCTGAGGGCTGCCAGCAGGGGAGTTGTGGGCGAGTTGGTGGGAGCTCTGGTGGTCAGTTCTCGTCTCAGGGGTCCCAGCTGCTGCCATCTGCTGGGTGAAGCAGAGCGAATTGACCGAGGACTCCTCTTCCATCACCTCAGGGTCTTCAGCGATGGGGTGGCTGTCGAGACAGGGCGGCGCTTCATCCGCTTCATGCGTTCTGACGGTGGTCATCTGCTGGGTGAAGCAAAGCGAACTGGGTGCGGAGGTCTCCTCCGCCTCTGAGCAGTAGGATGAACCTTCGGGGTTTCCTCCCGGAGTGGCCGGCGCGTTATCATGGTGCGAAGATGTAGTCTCTGTTGTGGGCTCGGCCAGCGAGGATGATGGAGGGGATGCTCCCAAGGGGCTGGGACCCAGCTTCCTCATCTTGTACTGGTGTACTGCGTGCAGACTGCACCAGGCGCCAGGTAGACCCACATCTCCCGCTGTCCCAGGTATCGTGCCCACTTCAGTGTCCAGGGTGCAGAGGGATGTCGAAGATCTCGCTGCTGCTCTTCGTGCGCCCTCCTTTTCCCACAGCCTGCTACCTGGAGAAGAGTCTGGGCTCGAAGTGGCGATTGCCTTTTGCTGCTCGGCGGGCGACAGCTCTCTCCAAGCCGCGTAGAGGTCGTGGGAGCTGGCGTTAGAGGGTTCGGGGACTTGCTGGTGACCGTCGTGTGAGAGGAGGTGCCACAATGCTATGCGCTGATGGCCCTCCTTGCGATCTTGAGGTTCGCGGGCAATGCGTATCCTCTCTGCCAGCTGGTTGGCGCGGTTCACGCGCTCCTTTGGCGATCGACTCCCAGAGTGTATGCGGCTGCGGGCGCGCTCCGACATCTTATCCACCAGGTCCTTGGCAGCCTCTGGGGATTTGCGCAGAGCTCTGCGGACCTTTTGCATGGCGACCTCGAGGGGGAGGGAGTACAGATCTCTCTTCCAGTGCCACGCAGTTAGCCTTTTCCGTGGGTCTGCGAGGTTGGACTGATAGATGGGCAGTGGTAGGACAACACGCGGTCGGGGGCGAAGATCGCGGGGCTCTCCGCGGTTGCTGCCCATAATGGGGGGTCTGTGCCGGGGGACTCGCCGTCCCCTCCGACCCTCGATCCTCGCTTGTGTATAAGCAGGGCCGTCATCAAGAGGTAGTGACGGCTCATCGAAGGGGGTGCTTCCTGCAAGAGGGTGGCTAGACAAGTCATCCCTCGGCGGCGATGGGGCACCAGCTGAGCGGTAGGTGCGTCGCAAGCGGGTCCCAGAGGTGAAGGCCACGCTCTTGGGATGGGGACGTTGGCCCCAAGGGTCTCTGCGTCCTCGGGCGCGTCGGGGTTCCACTGGTTCTGACCGCTTCTCCAGGGCGGAGAGGGTCTGATCATCAGGGCAAGACCTCACTTCCTCGAAGGGCAGGGTCTGGGGCTGGCCGCCGGCCAGTCATTCATCGCTCTCCACCGGGGGGAGGCCGTCACCCTCCACAAGCTCGATGCCCGCAAGGGCCGCCAGGGTCTGGTAGCTCTGCTCGTCCTCACAGGTAGCAAGAGCCAAGACCTCCTCGGAGAACTCCTCTGGGACGCCATCCACCGAGGAGATGTCCTCCTGCTGCTCGATGGCCCAAACGACGGCGGCTACAAACCCAGGGGAGTTCGCCAGTCGAGCGGGTGCATTGGCCCTCCACTCCTTGAGTTTAGCCTCGTCCGTACAGTTACGGACGATGTGCTCCGCAGAGCCGCAGGCGAAGCACCGGCGGACTTTCGGAGCGTCGGGGCGGGAGAGGCCAGGTGGTGGTGGCAAAGGGGTCACTGCCGCGGCGACGGTGGTGGCAGGCCCATTCTCCAGCATGGCAAGAGCTGGGCGGCTCGAAGAGGGGGTACGCCTGTAGAAGGGGGTGCGAGGTGGTGGGTTAGCGAAGGAAACAGCACGGGGAGGACGGTCTTGAGAGCGCCTCTGAGCCGCCTCCGTGTCAATGTCACTCTCCACCTCCTCAGCAACTTCCCGAATCTTCAACAAGGCGTTGTGGGTGCCTGGGATGTCGTCAGCGACGGCCTTCCTCTCCCACTCTTCTGGTTTGGAGACATCCAAGTGAATGGCTCTCAGGCGCCGCATCACCTTGGGTGCATATTTCAGCCCTCGGCGGTACGTAGAGAGCATCGACAGGTTGGTCATCTCCACGCAATTGGGGACTCTGCCGGCCAGGAAGTTGACGGAGGCCATGCGGGTCTCCAGTCGCGAGAAATACTCCGCCGCGGTCTCGTTCATCGCCTGCTTCAGGGCAATGGCCTCGCCATGTGCGTTCTCCAGGTAGGCCTGCGTCAGGGAGCACACCGCCAGATCGCTGAAGAACACGTCCAGCTCCCCGTAGCGTTGGTGCCAGGCTTGCTCGGACCCAAAGGTCCCCGCCGCGCGCTCCAAGAACTTTCTCTGCTGGTCTTGAAGAGTGTACTCCTTGAAGCTCCAAAGAAGACTTGACACACTCGCCTGGTACGCTGATACTGACGGCGTACAACTGGGAGTGGTCAGTGCTTCGATCACGATGGCCTCCTGGAATACCTTCCGCACCATGTTGGAGTAGTGCTCCAACTGCGTCAGGAGGCCCTCCTTGTCGGCCGATTTTGTGTCGGACGCGGAGCGGGGGAACCTGGTGACGCTCTTGACCAGCTTTAGCACCATCTCTTTGGTCTTGTGCTCCAGGCGGACCTCGTCTGGGGATGCTCGCAGGTTAGTGCCCTGCGGCAGACGGACGATGCCTGGAACAAAGGGGGTGGCGCTGGGAGAGAGCACGGGGTTCGCAGCGGCGGCAGAGTGAACGGGGTTCGCGGCAACGGCAGAGTGAACGGGGTTTGCGGCGGCGGAGTGGGGGAAACGGGCTGGAGGTGGTGGTCCCGGGGCATGCGCGGGCGGAGGCGCAGGCGCGGGATTTGTGGGGACTGCGGTCGGAGTGGGCGGTAATGTAGGGGCTGATGGTGGTGCGGGGAGTGGAAGAGGTGTATGGAAGGGCAGGGGTGTGGATGGTTGTGCGGCCACCACGCTCATGCTCCGGTACCAATCGGAGTTGCTGACCTCCGACCACGCGGCGAGCCCGTCCTGATCGAAGTTCTGCATCTCCGACTCCCGCGCAGTAGCAGGGATCCACTCCCATACTGGCTGCCCCATGCTGGTAGACCGCACATTGGCCGCGGCTGGGTCCCCCATTGCCATATCCATGACCTCGCGGTCGACCATGAGGACCCAGGTCTCCACACGAGGGTTGGTAAGGGGTAGGGGTGCATGGTGTAGCCGACCTCCCATGCGCGCATATGCAGTCAGCGGCGCTCCCAGCAGGTGCATGATCCTGAACAAGATGGCGTCGCCCTGCACCCCAGCCCGGCGACGTTCGTCCCATGGCAGGGAGACGGTTGCCGCGCCTCGCACCCCAGCTGACTGGTGCACCCACAATGACCCACCATCGTGGGTGACGAAGAGGGCTCTGACCTCTGGGTACTGAGGGTAGGAGGGCTCTGGTGCGGGATCGTCAGGGGGATCCTGAGGTGGATCACTAGGGGGGCCTGGTGGCGAGTCGCTTGGACTGGAGTCTCTGGGCTCTGAGTCGGGGTTGCCACCGCCGTGCACCACCGTCTCCATCGACTGCCGCCGGCGGGCCACCATCATGTTATGGGGATTTGGCCGGCCCTGAGTGGGAGGTTCGGCGGGAGCGGTCTCAGCGGCGGTCTGAGGCACTGGAGGGGTTACGCTGGCGGCGGCGTCTGCCTCGTGTAGATGGTCCGCCGTCAGGCCCTGTGCGCTGCCCTGAGGGTCGCCTGGTGGGGAGGCTCCTGCCGATGCCGTCGCACCAGGCAGCGCGAGTCCTCTCGAGAGCACCGCGGAGATGTCCAGGGCCTGTACTGCCGCCAGGACTTCTCTGCGAATGTGTTCACTTCGGCTGCTCGCGTCCGAGTCGGAGCCGGACCTGTGGGCGGCCCTCCGCCTGCGCTCAGCCCGTGCCTGCGTGCTTCGGCTGCCTCTGGTCCCCGTGCTGGTGCGGCTGATGTCCGTACCGGAGTCGGGGTCAGAGTGATCAGGTGCGTGGCTTGGGCCTGGAAGATGTTTGCCATGTGTCGCAGGGCCCGAAGATGCCCTTCGGGAACGCCGACGCCGGCGAGTCTCTGAGGTTGTCGCCACCGCGGGAAGGTGACGCACCAAGAGCTGGGTACCGCCCAAGACGTTCTGCTGAACTCCGCTGTCAAGGGGTACCTGCAGAGGGTCCGGCAGGGCCGCGGCGCCGATGCTGATGAAGTGCTGCAGCGATGAGAGATCCGCGCCTGAGTCATGAAGCGCGGAGGTGGCTGGTGCCAGCTGATGGGGCTGCTGTGGTCGATGCTGCGGCTGTTGTGGCGGCTGCGGCTGCTGTTGCTGCTGCTGCTGCTGCTGCTGCTAACTGCTGCTGTTGTAACTGCTGCTGCTGTAACTGCTGCTGCATCGGTTCCAGTGGCTGCTGCTGAAGCCACTGCTGTTGCTGCTGCTGGTACGCGAGCCACTGCTGCTGCTGCTGTAGCTGTTGTTGGAACGGTGTGGGATATGCGCCCACGGGGTGATGGGTTCCCAGTGTGAACGGCACTGGTGATACTCCCCCAGCGAGGGGCGCTGATTGGGGCAATACCCAATTGACGCCGTTCCATACAGCCTGTGCGGGGGTGCCATCCGGCATAGTATAAGGGCGGGGCACCGCTGTGTAGGGCATGGTGGTGCCTGGATGTGGAATGGGGTGAGCGGAAGCGTATGCGGTGGGCGATGGGAAGGTCATGGGAGAGAACAGTGTGTGGTGTAGCTGCTCTGCGCTGACACTCATGCTGGGAAATGCCTCTGATGTCTGCTGTGACATTCTGACTGCTGAGCTGGTTGAGTTCAAAGACTGGGTGTGGCAATAGCCACAGGTGAGCAAAAGTAGTGAGTGCTCGCCTTTTTATTTAATCAGTCTCGTCCTCGTCGATGTCACTCGCTGGAGGCGAAGGAGCGGGACTTCCAGGTGGAGATGGGGGGACCCAAGGCCACTCTTCGATTCCTTGCACTGGATATGAACCAGGGAGCGCGGGGAAGACTGTTAGGTCTTGGGAGTTCGGGTAGCGGAAGAGAAGGTTTCCAATCTGAAGCCACACGAAATCGTGATGTACTGGTGGGATAGCCAGCGTGACTATGTCCAGGCGCTCAGTCGCTGTTCTCCTCTTCGTCGTCAGAGGAAGAGGGGGAAGGAGGACCGCTCCAAGGACCGCTCTGCCAGAAAGCGCCTGCTGGTGGGTAGGTAGGGTCTGGAGGGAATACCCACTTGATAGGTCCTTGCTTCCACCACGCTCTTCTGTATTCTTCTGGCGAAGGGGGTACTGCCATACACCAGCGAACTCAAAATTTGGCCAGGGCTCCGCGACACGATTTTTGAGTGCCTAGGCGCGCGGGCAAGAGTCAAGCAGCAGTGAAAAAGGAGGTGTCAGGTCCAATATGGGGGTCCAGTGAGGTCCCAGACGGTATCTGTACTCCGTAGGTCCCAAGAAAAGCCCCAGTCAGTGCGCTGCTGGAAGATACCAGGAGGTGCTGAAGGGCTGCCAGAAACGTCCCAGAACTGCTGAAAGCGCCTTTTGGTGGAGCTTTCCCCGCTGCTGATGGCCGTGAGGGCGGTATCAGGGGTTTCTAGGCTGTTCTATGGGGTCTAAAGAGGGGTTTTTCGGTGGTGGGGGCTACTGGGAGAGGTTTTGGGGTAGGCTGGAAACTGTCAAAAACGGCTATTTTTGGCTGTTTTGGGCGGTTTTTCGCCTTTTTGGGGCTCTGAAAGGTGAGCTATATCGTTTTCTTGGCTACTGTAGACCGGGGAAACCCTTTAGGGTGCTCCCTGACGGTCGTTTGTGGCCTGGGGCGGACTTCGGGTTTAAGATCGGAAAACGAATGCTTGGGTTTCTGAGCCAGTTTGAGCCCCCAGTGTTAAGGAGCAAAAATATGAAGTTTTGGAGATGTTTTCCAGAGGATACGGCCGTTGTATACGAAAAAAAATGTACTTACGGAGGCTAAAATTGCGCACAGATAGCCGGAAGTACAGCTCTCCCCCTGTATCACAACGAAAGTTTCAATAGGCCCGTGGGCGAGTTGCGCAGAGGCGAAATCGCAGCACGCTGATACCAAATGTGCCAGGGGCACGACGACAGATGCTCGGAGATATGTTTTTGATTGAACGTGCAAAGGTACACAATTCGGATTTTTATAATATACTGGATCAGGGCCAGATTGAGGTACAAACGATAATTCGGTTCCGAGTTCTGAAGGCTAAACACTTCTCAAGTGCTCTACTTATTCACTCGTCACTCAGGTTGCAGGGTCAACCACTCGAGAGCCGATGTCACACTTCGGCTCAACGTTCAGTTCCCGATCCGATCTCATTTCTAATTCCGATTCGTCATTCTCGATTCAGATGTTATGCCAACAGGCTGACACGATGACTGCCCCACAGTACTGTCATACTACTGTACTGTCATACTGTCATACTGTCATAGCGTCATACTGTCATACTGTCATAACCTTAATATCTGATATTCGATTTCATTGTCTTTTCAACCCCGATGCGAATCTGACCATTCTTCGAGGGTCTGACTGAGTTCCACGATGACACCCCCCACAGTACTGTCATACTACTATAGTGTCATACTGTCATAGTGTCATAGTGTCATACTGTCATACCCCGGACATCTGGTATTCATTCTCATCGTGATTTCAAGCCCAATTTCACTGTCATCGTGCCAATCCCAGATTACCCCCGATGACACACATACGGACGCATAGGCATATCGGCTCACGCTGTGCCTCCGGGCACAGTAGGTCCCAGGAACGCAATAATAATAATAATAATAATAATCGTATAACGTAGGAGGAACGTACATCGTAGGTAAAAATTAGTTGGAGGAAAATTTGAAAGGACGACGACCGCTGATGGCACGGTCGCGGTCGGGGCTGCCCTTGTAAACCCAGGCAAGCCCGCCTGGTTTGACGAGGCTCAAGCGGCACAAAGGCCCCTAAGACGAGGTCCGCAGCGAGCAACCGGATCCATTTATGTCCTTCGTGGACACGCTGCTCTTATGGGAGCAGCAACGCAAGACGACGTCATGCCTCGCGTGTACGGGTATTGCAGGATTGAGAATCAAAATGACGTGTCACTGAGACACGCCATTACGTATATATGATATATTGACCCGTCCGCTATTATTTATGAATATAATACAACTACACATATGCACCTTCGGTGCGTATTTATTATTTTTTATTTTCGTATACCTGAAACACAACGTATATCATAATGCACATATCATGATTACAACTTATTGTCCCTCTTTGGGGCGATAGAATGCTGCATTGATGTATATATTGGTATCTCACAATAGGCGCGTGTCACACTTGGCGTCTAACGCTGGACTCGCGCCAATTGGTGCCCAGCACTTGGGGTCTGACACCAGAGACATACCGATTGGTTTCTGACATAGTCATTAGCCTCGCGCCAGGCGCCAGGCGCCAGGCGCCAAGCGCCAGGCGCCTCGCGTCTCGGTTCAGCCTATGCTACCTACACGATTTATCGATAAATGCTTATTACGATCAAATCCTGTGCACGGTAACGTCTAATCTCCAATATTACCAAAACGCTAGAGTGACGTCTGACACATACTCACCTCTAGACCCCGTTCGCGTCTGACACTTACTTTTGACCTCGCCTTTGTTGACACCCACTCGCGACCTCGCGTCTGATACCCGCACGCGTCCTCGCTCGCGTCTAACACCCACTCGCGTCCTTACAATTAACGCCCACTCGCCTCCTCGCGTCTGACACCAGCACCACCTACTAGCGCGACCTCAATTCTGGCACCCACTCGCGACCTCCCACGCGTCTAGCACCCACTCGCGTCCTCGTGTCTGACACCGCCCATTCGCGCCCACGGGCCGGTCACCCACTCGCGTCCTCGCGTCTAACAGCCACTCGTGACTCGCGCGTCTGACACCCACTCGCGTCTGACACCGCCCACTTGCGACCTTGCACGTGCACGTAACATCGCCTAGTCGCGACCTCGCTTCTCACACTCATTCACGAGCTCACGCCTGGCACCCACTTGCGTCCTCGCGCCGAACATCCACTCGCGACCTAGAGTCCGACATCTATTCGTACAGCCTCGAACCTCGCGCGTGTAAACAGCCCTCCTTGCACAACGCATTTCGGCGAAGACTCTCGTGCCGCATCTAACCACGCTGCAGAGTGCATTGCATCCCTCGTCACAATATGCAGCCCTCGCTTAAACCAACCCCCGATACACACAGCTGCCTAGCGTGGATATATATTATATTTTTCACATATATATGCTGTAGCCTGAAAGCATATTCAGCCTGGATGCATTTTTAGCCTGGATGTATGTTTAGTGCAGATGCATATTCAAAAATAATACAAGTAATAAATAATGGTAGTAGTCTAGAAGACAGGCAGGCCGGTGATACCCATGGTTCTTGGTGATGGCTTGTACAAGCCTAGTTCTTGGCAGTCTAATCTTGGAAGGGGTTGTTCTACGAGAGCATGTGTGACATCCTACATGCTACTATGGTTATGTCTTGCGGGGTCTTCCTCGCCCTCGGGCGTCATTTTCCGAGGTACCCTGTGCCTCCCTTTGCTTTGCAATGGAAGCCCTCGACTTGGAATAGCAAGGCTTGCAGAACCCCTTGCACCAAAGCTTGTGCGTGGGTTTCTTGCACATTGCACAGATTGGGGCATTCGGCCGATTGGCCAAGCCATCTTGTAGGTCTTGCAACCGCTTGTCTTGAACTGCATAGGTTTCGTCACAGCGGGGTTTCTGCGAGAGCAAGAATTGCTCCATCTGTAGAGAAGTGGAAATGTGTAAGAGTTTGTGAGGTCCTTAAGTGAAATGGGGATTATGCACATCCGAGGCCCGCAAATTGAACATGGACACACAAGTCAAATCAGGCGGAAGGAAGAGTGCGGTACGCATGCATGCAGAGGCGCACCTGAGGAAGTGTGGATTCCCCACGAGCCTTGAACATGCTGAGCATGGAGATGGAGATGGCGCGATCGAACGTTTTCCCCCACAGATGGTCTAGTAAGCGAACGGAAGACTTGCTGATGACTTCGTTCACCATATAGGGCCCGGTGGGCGGTGGCAGCAAATCCCAGAAGCTTGCTCGTGGTGATCGCGGAGCGTTGGGTTGTTGTGCGGCGCAACATTACCAGGTCGCCTACCATAAATTGAGCCTGTGGCAAGGGAGAAGTGCAAGCATGTTAAGTAATACTGGGTGAAAGACTGGGGGATATTTTAGAATGGGGCGCCAAAGAGGGCGCCAAGGAGGGCGCCAAGGGGGGCGCCAAGGAAAGCGCCAAGGAGGGCGCCAAGGAGGGCGCCAAGGAGGGCGCCGAAGAGGGCGCCAAGGAGGGCGCCAAAGAGGGCGCCAAAGAGGGCGCCAAAGAGGGCGCCAAGGAGGGCGCCAAGGGGGGCGCCAAGGAGGGCACCAAGGAGGGCGCTAAAGAGGGCGCCAAGGAAAGCGCCAAGGAGGGCGCCAAGGAGGGCGCCAAAGAGGGCGCCAAAGAGGGCGCCAAGGGGGGCGCCAAAAAAGGCGCCAAGGAGGGCGCCAAAGGGGGCGCCAAGGAGGGCGCCAAGGAAGGCGCCAAGGAGGGCGCCAAGGAGGGCGCCAAGGAGGGCGCCAAGGAGGGCGCCAAAGAGGGCGCCAAAAAAGGGGCCAAGGAGGGCGCCAAAGAGGGCGCCAAAGAGGGCGCCAAGGAGGGCGCCGAGGAGGGCGCCAAGGAGGGCGCCAAGGAGGGCGCCAAGGAGGGCGCCAAGGAGGGCGCCAAGGAGGGCGCCAAGGAGGGTGCCAAGGAGGGCGCCAAGGAGGGCGCCAAGGAGGGCGCCAAAGAGGGCGCCAAGGGGGGCGCCAAAGAGGGCGCCAAGGAGGGCGCCAAAGAGGGCGCCAAAGAGGGCGCCAAGGAGGGCGCCAAAGAGGGCGCCAAGGAGGGCGCCAAAGAGGGCGCCAAAGAGGGCGCCAAGGAGGCGCCAATCCATGTTGATGGTAAAAGAGGCATAAAGGTTGGGGATTGGATTGGGTAGGCAAACCTTGCGGCCGGAAAGGAGAGAGTGGTTGTATTCCTTTTAGTAGTGTTCACGGTGTTCATCGGCTTCCCTTCGAATGGCATGACGAAGGGTAAGCTGGTCGGCGATCAAGAGTGGACGAGCAGGGGCGGCATTTGGATCAGCCGTCGGCGGGGGCGCTTCGGTCAATGACGTGGCCAGAAAAGTGGCAGGGGCGCGGCAGTACTCGTACTCGAACGGAGTGATGCCGGTGGGCCGGTAGAGCTGCTTATTCTTGATGTCGAGGGCCATTTGGATGGCATCAGCATGAGAAAGATTTGGATCTTGGCTGAGCAAGGAGTGCATGATACCGAGGAAGGCTTTGTGGGCGCACTCGATGATACCATTCTGATTTGGTTTTCCGGGCTCGATGAGAACAATATCCACGCGGAGATGAGCGCGTAATATCTGTGATATGGACATGAAATGGAGATTAGGGAAACATTGGAAGTATGTGGCTAGAGGATGCGAGCTGCCGCCATGTCTGCCTGATACGAATTTTGGTATGCTATAATAGCACCCAGATCCCATCCGTGAGCGGCGCATGCAGCGATGGGATCACACGTCTGGAGTTTGATGAGCCAGTTGTGACCTCTAACCTTGGGAGCAGGTTGGTGGGCAGGGCGCCTATGAGAGATATGCTTATAAGCACACCACTGAGGATTTCTGTTAATAAAGTGTTAAAAAGTGTTAATTATGTGTTAAAAAGTGTTAAAAAGTGTTAACGGGTAGGAACTGTTAATAGTGGTGGTATAAATCCCGATGGTAAATAATGATTGGCTTGGGCGAAAGTTAAGGAATTATATAATTCATGTTAACAGAATGTTAACAGAATGTTAAATTAACACAATTTTAACAGAATGTTAACACTTAATCGGAGGGGTGCCGGAGGGAGTTGAAATAGGCCCCCCTCGCGAGATCGTTACACATGTAAGGAATATTAACAGAAAATTAACACTTTTAATAGGAATCATACACGTGGCACTCGGATTAACAGTTTTACCGGATACTAACACTTGGCTGACTGTAAACGGTCATAAATTAACAGATTTGACCGGATCGTCCACGTGTCATGACTATTAACACTAGCACCACTAGATATTAACAGAAATTCCAGATTGTTCCACGTGGCATGTCTATTTACACTAGCACCACTAGCTATTAACAGAAATTCCAGATTGTTCCACGTGGCATGTCTATTAACACTAGCACCACTAGCTATTAACAGAAATTCCAGATTGTTCCACGTGGCATGCTAAGAGGGACTGCCGATGCTACTAAAAGTACCACTGGAACAGATTCGTTCCATGTGGCAAGCAGGCATTCGCTAGCTACACAGAGCAATTGGACGGAGCTGATGAAGCTGCGCTGGCGTTCGGTGTCCTCCTTCGATTGCTGCGCGGAGCTCATGAGGTAGCTTGCGCTATTGCTTCTTGCAACGTACCGCTTTCATCCCCGGCCATCGGTAAGTGGCGTGTAGAGGTACGCGGTTTCCAGGTGGGCGATGGATAATGACCTTGGTTTCGAGACGGCTTACCGGTAGGAGAAGTGTACGTTTTTCTGCCTCGTTGCACACATACACGCCCCGGCTGTTCATGGTAAGGTCCTCAACAGTGGGGTAGGCGGTCACCATAGCCAGGCGGCACACGGTGTCGTTGGCGGCGGAGTTCTCGGCGGAACGCTTCAGGAAGATCAAGTAGTAAGCCTCCACGGTGCCGTACTCAAAAGCGTCGGCCGCGCATGTACTCAAAGCCACGTTGAAGGAGATACGCGTTTTTGCCCGGGTGTAAACCCGGGATGTGAAGTCCTCATCGCCTCTTCGCATGCGCGAGAATCGAAGGACGTCCATGGCTGCATCCAGGGAAGGGCTTGCATGATCGCTAAAAAGGGATCGGACGCACCCCACCAGTTCCCGGTGCAGACGACCCCCCTCCTCGTTTGCCAACGCAGCGGTTGGTACACCGTCGCGGACGAGATAGTGGCCGGTGTCAAGGAGATGGCACACCTTGGAGGAATCGTCAGCCCGGGTGGTCCCAGAATCATGGTATTCGCCGCCCTTGGCCATGGCCATCTCCGTGAGCATGTCCGGAAGGAAGCGGATCCCTTCGTAGCTCCACGCCATGTCGTCCACCGCCTCTTTCGTGAGATACGCGTTCGCTATGCACGTGTCGATCGCCTTACCTCCGACCGGGGCTGGCACCACCCCCTTGCTGTCGCCCAGGAGACGCTCGACCCAGAGCTCGTTGGTGCTGCTCACCACGCCGGTTTCCTCCTCTTGCTTGCACAAGTGAACGACCGCCATGCGCAGATTCAACGTCAACATGTTCATGGGGCATTGCTGTTTCACAATCACCGCAAAGGCCCACAGCTCTTTCCCGGCCTCCTTCCGTGGCTCCGCACGGGACTGGAGGTCCCCACACAATCCTATTGCAGGCCCTCTCATAAAGTAGAGCATCGCCCGCCGCAAAGTCCACCAAGCCTTGTCCAACTCCGGATTCAAGTTCTTCAGAACATCCATGAACACCATCGGACTGAAAATCAAGATAAAGTTCAGCATGTCCTCCATGGTGTAGTTCCCTGCAACAGCGAGCTTTTTACAGATGTTAGGCAACCGGCTCATCCTCCCCGCGTATGAAATGACACCAACAAACTAACAGCCGTGCATACATATGTACCTGGTTGTAGTAGCATTCATCCCTACGGTTAGTAGGTGTGGCCATTCCCTGCCGGTGCACACAAACATGGTTGCACGCGGACCGGGGGAATAAGGTTGGTGCATCTGCCACGCCCGTTCCTACTAAACAAGGCACATGCAAGGTGATGGGTGTCGGTATCCGTGGTTAGATCCGGGTGCTCACCCGCGTATTGCACGAAGTCCTGGTACTCCCGGTGCATGTCATGCGGCGCGGTCAGTCCCTTTCCGTTGGCCTGCAACTGCTTCAGTTGCATGGGTGAGAAATAGCACGTGTTTGGGCAATTGTTCACCTTGTTTCGCAGCATTTTCAGGAACTTCTTGATGACGCCGTAACACATCATGTGCATGAACGGCAGCACGTACCCGTAGATGGGGTCAAAGTAGTCCAGCTGCTCTAACGGCCCGGCTGCATATCGGCCGGTTCGCATCGGATCCACACCATCCTCCGCGGTCAGCCTCACCAGTTCCTTGTGGTCCTCCTTGGTTAACCACACACTCGGATCATTGGCATACAACACCTCCCCTTCGTCCAAGTATGTCTGCGAGATGGGGTTCGCATAGCCCAAGCAGTACATGCCATTACCGTTAGGGCCCTTAGTGGCCTCCCAGATGCTTTTGAAGTCGTTGCGCCTTGCCGCCACGGGAGCGAACTTCCCCAAGTCGTTACGCGCAATCGTATCGCAGTAGCATAACATCAGGAACACGCTGAACTGTTCATGCCACACCTGGAAGTACCCGTCATACACCCTGAAAGGGGTTTGGTCAGCATCGGCATGGACCTTACTCAGTTGTTTCAGCTCTTCCATCATGGGTTCTAACAACACGTCGACGTCCTTCCAGTGTTGACGTGGGCCAGGGGCAATCGAGATCACACCGCAGTGCTTCATCTTCACACGTTCCTGCGGATACCCTCCATTGCACACGCAGTCAAGCGCAATAGCCTATGATCTCTTCAAGCCGCGCTGGAGCGTCACACCTCCGTGCGCACACACTCGTGTAGATGTTGACCGCGGGTTGGGCTTTATCACACGTCGTGACGCACTACCTACCTTGGGAGGAAGGTCCGCACTTCGCATCGCGCCGAACCGCGTGGACCAATTCCTGCGATGGCAACGCGCTAGTCAGTTGCGGTCCTTTCACCCATCTCGCATCGCCCATCGGCAACGTTCGTATACAATCAGCCGCGGCACTCGTCCGTTACAAGGAGTAAGGACATCGGCACGGGTCGCACTGTTTGTCATGCTTCTTTGCTTGCCCGTCGTCCTCTCCATATTCGATGCCCATCCCAGTTCGTAATACCCCTGGTTTCTCCTGGTTCCCACTCGGCGTCTCACGCAGTAGTCTGCCACCGACGCTAGGGTGCTCGTTTACTCGTAGCCCGTGCGGGCTGCTCATGACACAAGCGTTTTCGGGAGCTCTGGCCGTGGGACTCGCACGCTGCTTAGCAAAGTCGTGGTCCATCATCCAGCGCCGCACCAGCCGCTTCACGGTGAAATAGAAGTAGTACTCCTTGGGACGATACTCCTCCCCGCGCGCCGTTTTAACAACGTCGTACCTCTCCTCCGTGCACCACTCTGTGGGCTCGCCATCCGCCCCACGCTTCGTGGGCACGCCGCATACCTCTTGCACCCTCTTCCCCGGCTTTCCCTCCCCGTTTTGCCATGCGAAATTGCGGTGGAACTTGGGACACACGTGTATCGCATAGTCCCATACGCTCTCCGCACCGAGCGCCCGTCTCATGTGCCATAGCGATCCCGGCAGGTTGCAAGTATTGCCGCCCAGGAGCATCTTCAGGACTTTCAGGAAGGTGTCGAAATGGTCATCGGTCCACCTCTGTCGCCTTTTCATATCCATGAAGTACCATACGGCCTCCTGCACGGTCACTCCGTTCGGACTCGCCTTCCCGTGCGTGACCAGCGGTTGCGACTGCTTTCCAGCTGCTAGGTTTGGCACGTCCGTGACACACAACGTAATCCCGGGGTCAGGCTCAGCCTGCAGGGCCAGCACAATGTCCTGCACGGACTCCGTCGCGATACTGACTTCGGTATTCATATCCACCAGCACTGCCAACTCCTGCTTACAATGGCAGTCACACCACCAGCGCTCCCCGTCATATTACTACTCCACGCCAGGACACCCACATCACGGTGACTGCGCTGGGTATTAACACTTTTCGAATGTATCGGCGAAACAGGCGTGTGTTCTGGCTCCAATATAATTCCCAGCAGCGTGATTATACCGCGATTAACAGATGCAGCCTTCCGTTAACACTCCTGAACTGTCCCATTAACACTCCCTCGCCAACGGTTAACACTTCCTTCACATCTCATTAACACTTTTCCGCCTTCAATATAGCCCATTAAAAGGAATTGGCGACTTTAATGGGCTATATTATAGGCGGAAAAGTGTTAATGAGGTGTGAAGAAAGTGTTAACCGTTGGCGAGGGAGTGTTAATGGGACAGTTCAGGAGTGTTAACGGAAGGCTGCATCTGTTAATCGCGGTATAATCACGCTGCTGGGAATTATATTGGAGGCAGAACACACGCCCGTTTCGCCGATACATTCGAAAAGTGTTAATACCCAGCGCAGCCACCGTGATGTGGGTGTCCTGGCGAGATATCTCGCTCACGCATCGTTAGTGGGTTACAGGGGAAACATTTTGGTGCCAGTATGGGCAGGGCGGGCTGCATACCTCAAACAAGAAGTCTGGCAGATCAAGCATATCCTCTGTAGGCGTATTCATTTCTTCGTCCGCCACAAGGTGGGTCTTTTCCAGAGCTTCTACGACATCTTCCACAACCATGTCCTGGTTCTCCTTCGCCTCCTCCCAGTATTCCTTCTCAGCCGGGGAGGGCACCGATCCGCAGAACATTTCCCCAAATGCCATCAGGCCGGACATCAGCGTGCACTCCGGCAGCTGCTGCAGTGGGCAATTGAGATCCGCCGCCAACAGGTCCCTCATGTCGTGGTTAACCTGGTTACCGTTTGTCCCAGCGCCACCTACCAAGTTGCCGCTGCGCCACCGATCAGTACGGCTTCTGGTGTCCGGTTCCTCCATCACCACGTCCTGCCCTTCATCACAACTGAGGAGGACGTCAGACGATCCAGTCTCCCCGCAGGGTGCCGGCGCACCGCACACCCTGTTTCTGGCATCGAGCGCCACTCCAAGGCGGCGCATGCGTGCGAGAAGCACGTCTGACCTCCGTTCTGCCTCTTTGTGCCATTTCGTCGCCGTCTTCGTTGGCATCTGCAAGTCTTCTAAGGTGAAGACGGAACGGATGCTCCGCCGCTCTAACACGATGTCCGACGTGCTGTATGCTTGGCGCGCCAAGTCTAGTAGGCGTTGGTCGGACACGTGACTGCTGTCCCAAGGGGTGGAAGGGGCGCTCGCTTCACCAGCAGCAGATTGGGTGGCTCCTTGTCGGGGGGCTTCAGCTGTACCAGGGCGTCCGCCATCCTCGGGTGGCATTGCCTCCCGCCGGGGCTTGATGCGCCCTCTGTCGTCAATTGTGTACCCGAGGTCCGGCAGACGACCAGCGAGCTGATTGACCAGGTCGCGCTTCGCCATAGCTTGGTCCTTACCACGGGCAGATCGCGGGATCCAGCCATTATCCACACCAAACGTTGAAACTCTCGGACGTTCGCTTGCACCCATGGCCTTCAAGCGATCCTGAATCACAGCGTCGTCGGGGAAGGAGAGTCCCTGAAAAATAGAGCAATGGAAGAAGGAGGGTGTTGGATACGAAAATCAAGGCATCAACATGCACCGCAAGTCCATGTGCCGTGCGTGCGCGGGCCACTCCGTTGATTCATGCATTGCACACATGCTGGCAGGGTGCGTGCGCGCCGTATGGTGGTATTATAGACATGCAACATGCAACAGGTGCCGTGACGCAGGTGCACGAGGTGCCTGCACCGCTCTCAGCACCGGTGTTCACGGCTTAAGACGGAGTCCCACACCATATCGTAATTACAATATACCCGGTGTTACGGTGATTGACCCGAAGCAGCTTTCGGCATTGTTCATCACATGCACAAATAAACAGGTATAAGTTTGTTGGCTGTACCATCGGTGCGCATTCCCTAGGTACTAACTAGAGTACTACTGCCTACACACTGTATACAGCATGCCGTCTCAGCTTGCTTTAAGAGGTGCGCAGATCTGCCGCGCCGCATCTCTTCGGACTTCCGCGGCACATGTCTTCGTTTCGGGTGAAGGTTCAAATTCGCACATCCTCGGCTGCACGCCTGCGAAGGAAAGCGTGGGGCACATCTTGTATCAGCCCCCCCACCCACTCTCACCCTAAAACACCTGTAGGCCGACTTGATTCGAGGAATTGCCAACACACTAATAAAGAGAGTGAGTCACGCACCTGCTTGCAGTCCGCGGCTGTCGTCGTTGGCCGCTCGAAGCAGCCTCGGCCGCCAGGAAACTTATCAAATTGAACGTAATGGGCGACTCGTACCGGTTCACGGCTAGCCAAGCCTGGCAGTGACGAATGTGGGCAAATATATTTCATGCTGAAAGGCGGCAAGTATTGTGCCAGAGCATCGGTATCGGTGGGAACATTGCACCCCACCCCTGGCACGTCGACCATCGGTCACAGAGTGTACACCTGAATAACTCGCCGAAGCATGTTCGCAATGATATGGAGGAACTGCGGTTCGTTGTATGCTTGGGGAGTAAGCAGGATTTTGCGCATTGGCGACGCTCCTTCATCAGGAATAACGTCCAGCATCCCGGGGGGGTAAAGCTGCCGATTGCAATCGTACGACGCGCAGATGGCGTTACGGAAGTTCATTGTTTGGACCTTCACGGAGGAACCCTTTGCAAGCACTTCCGGAATGTGTACACCCAAGGCGTGCAGCCAGCAGTTGCCGTCCCCTATTGTCTGGACTCGTCGCAGGCCGTGGTTGTCCAAGGCCTGCTCGAACTCCGCGAGAGAAGTAAAACGGTCTGCATTCCCCTCGAGCGGCCAATGCACGTGAGCGAGCACGCGACGTGCTAACGGCAGCACATCAGGGAAAATCTCGTCGGGATGGTCGAAGGATGCCTCCAATATACGCCCCCGGGGGTCCGTGGGCATTAGGATGACGTCATCAGTACCGAACGAAACACGCAAGCCTGGTGCAAAGTTTGGCGGAACAGTGTTTGGCTGGAAACCGTTTGCGGTTGCCGCTCGCAATGCCTCCTCAGAAGCGAGATCCATGGAAGGCTCGGCTGCTGCCTTGCTTCTCTGTTGGTTACGGTACGCACCCAGAGCACGCACGCGGTACTCCCCATGGTCTTTATGGGATGCACTTGCCCGCACGATGCACTTGCCGGGCATCGCTCGCGACGCATCTCCACCAGTCTCGTGTGCACAATCGCATCGCACGACGAGGGATCGTGCATGTCCGGGATCCCATCGGTGCGACAGCTTCGCAGCCACTTTCTTTGCGAAATCCAGGTCCAGCTGATCAGCACTTTGCAAGAGTTTAGCAACACGTATGTTCACATGCAGCCCGCCCTCCGCGTCCGTATGGAACAGGTGTTGTTTCTTGTAGGACTTGTCCGCGCCAAGAGGAATACCGGCTGTCCGCAGGCGCTGCGCGTTCAACGCGGTAAGCATACCGAAAACGACACTACGCAAGCCCGGGCAGCAGACACCCAGTTCCCGGTACAACTGGTGATCGTCAAAGGATGAGAATGCATCGTCACGGGTAGCCCGTCGGTCCCAGAGAGCAGTGATGCCGTCGCCAGAGTCCTGCAAAGGCCGCGCCGGCGGACGTTCACCAGTTGGATGTTCACCGTCACCCCAAGTCAGGTTGGCGATCCTGTGCTTCACCGTGTCATCCGCGCGTCCCCACGCCTCAGCGCCGAGCACCCCGCGGAGTTTGTTCCAAGCAAGGCCTAGGTCCTCCACATTCAGGAGTGCATGCAGCTTCGCCTCGGCCTCGTCTAACTGGCAGTAATCGGCCAATGTGGCCGCCTGCCCCGGGTGCTTCTCATGCGCGGATAGTGGCGCCCGGACTTTAGCTTCGCGCCGCACACGCTGGCACGGACCACACATCACGGCTCCGATAGTACGCAAAGCGTCACAACCCAGAACGCCTGATCTGCTCAGGGAACACGCCCAAACACCTGGCAAGGTGTCGTAGCCTCCCGCAAATCGTATTTCGTCTCCACACGCGACGCACGTCATGCGGCACGCCAAGCCATATTGCGAGATGACACTGTGCGGGCTGCCGAGTACCGCGTTATTCAGGTCAATGGTTGCCTTAGTACGCACTCTGGCTGCGGAGTAGATCACGAAGTAGAACTGCTTAGGACGAGTGCGGTCGAGCGGGAGGCGCCCACTTGGAGAAAGACCGCGGTGCGCCATGCGGTCGGCTGGCCAGAACCACAGTGTTCCCATGGGACCCCCGAGGTGAACACGACGTAAGGGAGCCGAAGTGGGATCGCCATGCCTGGAGTTTTGAACCACGAGGCTGTAATCCATCGAGCAAAACCTGTCCCAATGGCAGGCCCGCTGCGTTTCGGGTAGCACCTCCGTCAGGCAGTGTGCCCTCAGCAACAGGCCACATGAGAACACGTCGTAATCCGGCCAGCCCCAGGATCCCTTGCCTTCCTTGGGAAACTTGGTATCGGTGTGATGGAACTGTATAAAGCTCTCGAGGTCCCGCCCTAGAGGCGACGGCTTGTCGTAGGTCCGCTTCACCTCCATTCCCGTAGCATCAAAAATCCCAGACCGCAGCCTGTCGTCCACAAGGCCATGCTTCACGGTGGTGAAGATGGATGGGAGTAGCCAGTGCCCAACATGCCAGTCGGCTTGTATGGTATAGCGCGCGCCCTCACCCAGTTGATGAGATCCGGATGTGAAGTCCGCGCCGATTTCCTTATGAGAGAACAGGACCTCAGCCTTCAGCAAGTGGTAGTCTACCACATACGTCATGAACGCGGTGAGCATAGCATTAAACCCGTCCGTGTGCTCACTACGTTGCTGCGCGAGCTCATCCTCGCACTCCGTTTTTTCCTGGGTCGCGCGCATCATCGAGGCATCCACGACTTGCACCCAGTCACCAGGGTCGCCCAAGGTGTCCTCCGTTGTAACGCCAGCTGTCACGCCCTTGCGCCACAGCGCGTAGTGCTCCCGGAGGGTAGGCAGGGATACCTCAGATGCTCCACTGCGCCACCTGTAATACATATCTTTCCAACTGGCACTGGCAACCAGGTGCCGGTCGCAAATGTCAATGATTTCCTTCAGGACGACCTCCGAGCAGGCCGCATCCAGCATCTGCACGGACCACTTCCAATCCAAGGTGCATGCCTCCCCGTCTTCCACGGTGCCCTCTGCCGGGGGAGGGCGATCAGACGGATACGCCCACGATGGCAAGTCGCGCAGGACATCGGGTGTCAGGTTTTTGGGCATAATAGGCAGAAAGCCTGCTTCGTTGTGCCCGACTGGTTTCACGGTGTCGGGAGGCGGGATCCTATGGACATGATCCTCTAGTAGTTCTTCCTCGACTTGTTTAGATGCAGCGTCATCGCCGTGGGCAACCTCGGGCAGGCAGTCGGGGAACATATGTGCGACAGCACGCAACACGAACACCGTGTGACTTCCTCAGCAACGATATGCCACCGGGAAGCGCACAACATGTAGTTGCATGCAAACGACAGGAGTATATACATGGTGAGCACGGCAAACCTCCCGAGAACAATATGCCCCCCATAGGAAACCCTCCGTGCACCTGTGTGTTAACCGGTGTGGCTCGTAACATTACCGGATAGGAAATCTCTATACGAGCTCGCACATACGAAAGAACCCCAAGACCCCCAGAGACAATAATGAGGTAGACCATTCATATGAGGCAGACGCTTGCATATAATAAGCTGGACACTAGCCTTGCAAAAGGTCACCATCCGGTAGGCAAATGCATGTATGTGTCTAGCGCGTTATGTGTGATGCGATAGGAATACATACATGGACCAATTTGTTTACGGCAATGTCGGCGCTATATATACATGTATACATTTGTCAAGTTCACATGTCGGCCCTATTGGAAATCACTCAGCCGGCTCAATACGAGGCGGAAAATCCTTCTCACCGACGGTCTGGATCCTAGTGTGCTCAAACGTGCGCAGCAGATTCGCGGCTGTCGGACGCTTGTCCATGTCTACGCTGAAGCATTGCTTCAGGCGCTGCATGAGTGCATGCTTCATGAATACATTCTGCGTTTTCGCTTGACTTAGGATATAGTCCCATTGGTGACATTCGCCACCAGCCTGCGGGTGCTGGAAGAGCTGGACCAGGAGTCCACCCACAGACCACATGTCTCCTGGCCTGCTTGGGCCGTGAGACCGGTGCTCAGGAGCAAGATAACGGTGGCGTTCTTGACCGAGAGTACGCTCGTCATGCGCAGACTTCAGGTTTGCTCGATCGACGCAGCCAACTCCGAAGTCGATGACTCGCAGCGTGATGTGATATGGTGATTGCATCGCTTGGGCAACGACCACATTGTTACCCTTGACGTCGCCGTGCACGATACCCTTGGAGTGCAACTGCGAAAACGCCTTCAGCAACTCATTGGCAAGTAGCAGCTTGACCTCCAAGGTTAATCCACCCTCAGGCGGAACCCGCATGAATTCCCACAGCGTCCGGCCGCGATCGGGCATGACGAGGAACGGAACTGGCCCGAACTGCAGCGCATCCCTAGTTCTGGTCTCCACACCATACCGTGAACAGGGCACGACGTAAGTGGGTGCTGCTCCCGACGCCAGTTTTGTCATGACTAGCTCCTGCGCACACCGCTTGAACTCCTTGGGCGGCTGCTTGGTCTTGGGGTGCGGCTCTAGCCCCGAGGTTTTGCAAAACCTTTTGATCACGACCAGGTCCGTGCGGTCCAGTGTGCAACCTCGTGTGACGGCGCCGTACGCGCCACTCACCCGTTCGGCATCTTTCGGCTCGAGGATATTCGTCGGTTCCACATGGGAACACCCCGCGCGCGTGGCGACGTGACGTAAAAACGGGATGCCGTCGAACACGGTGCGAATTTGGTTTTCCAGATACTCCTGGATACCCTCGTCATAATGCCTGTTGTCCGCAGTAGTGATTCGTTGCTGCTGGCGCCGAAGGAAACGATTTGTGCGCCGTTTGAATTTTTTTCCCCGCTAGGAAACAAACCGCAAACCCAGGGTTGTTGGTTAACCTGGATCAGTGTACACCGTGTATATACGGTGTGGGATATTGCGGCCACCCAATGCACACACGGCGGCAAAAGGTGGCGCACACCGAAACATGTTGGACAACGCAAAGAACCGGACTGATGGGAGCGATATGCCCCCTAAGATAGCATGCCTGCCTAGGACTTGTCCGCTGTGTCACAGGTTAGGTGTCGGTTGCAGACACCATGGTATCAGCAACATCGGAGAGGTATGCTGGAAGGTAGGCAAAACGGACACAAACCGCGACCACCTTCCGCGCCCGGCCCGTTGGCGGGCCACCGACGAGGTATGAGTACGGCACAGCCACGGTTCAACTTAGAGCGGCGGGTCTCGCAACCGGACATCTTTGGACACACCCCGAACCGGACAGGAGGACTCCGGGGGACGATATGGACGAGGCACGCTCGCGCGAGGAAATATTACGCAGCTTGCCGTGAGGTGAAACGCTTAAATTCCGCGGGTCCGTTGCGCGCACGGCCCGTGGGCGTGCAGCGCACGAGCAACACGGTACACGTCACGGGCGTGAGGTGAAACACTAAAACCCCGCGGCTACGAGGCGCGCACGGCCCGTTGGCGTGCAGCGCACGAGCAACACGGTACGCGTCACAGGCAGGCTGTAGTGGAAGCCAAAATAAGAACCGGGGGTCGGCCTGCAAGATGGATGACCGCATACTCGTTCGTTGGGAATGAAGTGTGTATATTCAGGGGGGGGGACGCAGCAGCGGAAGCGGGAATGGCGGGTGCAATGCGTACCTTGCTGCCAGCCGCAGCCGCCGCGTCTTCAGCAGCGGGGGGGGCGGAGGCACCCCCTCCAGCTTCGGCTGCGGTCGCTGATGGAGCATCCTAAGTAGGACGCAACAAACAACCGGAAGCACTTCAACAACCAGAAGCAGACCGCTGGCGACGGTATGTCCCCAGCAGCCCTCCGGCTTATATGAAGATCACCCTTTTAAAAAACAGGGACAAGAGGCTTGCATAACCCGCCGCATCGTTGCGCGACCGGCCCGTTGGCGATCAGCGCACGAGCCACACGGTCCGCAGAGGCTTCAACACATGTAAAAAATGAAACCCGGTGAACACGAAACGAAAACACTTCAAACGACGAGAAGCATACCACGCTAGCCAGAAGCAGACCGCTGGCGACGGTATGTCCCCAGCAGCCCTCCGGCTTATATCAAGATCACCCTTATAAAAAACAGGGACAAGAGGCTTGCATAACCCGCCGCATCGATGCGCGACCGGCCCGTTGGCGATCAGCGCACGTGCTACACGGTCCGCAGAGGCTTCAACACAGTAAAAAAATGAAACCCGGTGAACACGAAAATGAAACACTTCAACCGACGAGAAGCATACCACGCTGGCGACGGTATGTCCCCAGCGTGACCTCCGGCTTATATGAAGATCACCCTTATAAAAAACAGGGACAAGAGGCTTGCATAACCGCCGCATCGTTGCGCGACCGGCCCGTTGGCGATCAGCGCACGCGCTACACGGTCCGCAGAGGCTTCAACACATTAAAAAAATGAAACCCGGTGAACACGAAAATGAAACACTTCAACCAACCGGAAGCAGGCCAAGCTGGCGACGGTATGTCCCCAGCGTGACCTCCGGCTTATATGAAGAACACCCTTAAAAAAACAGGGACAAGAGGCTTGCATAACCGCCGCATCGTTGCGCGACCGGCCCGTTGGCGATCAGCGCACGCGCTACACGGTCCGCGGAGGCTTCAACACATTAAAAAAATGAAACCCGGTGAACACGAAAATGAAACACTTCAACCAACCGGAAGCAGGCCACGCTGGCGACGGTATGTCCCCAGCGTGACCTCCGGCTTATATGAAGAACACCCTTTAAAAAAACAGGGACAAGAGGCTTGCATAACCGCCGCATCGTTGCGCGACCGGCCCGTTGGCGATCAGCGCACGCGCCACACGGTCCGCAGAGGCTTCAACACATTAAAAAAATGAAACCCGGTGAACACGAAAATGAAACACTTCAACCAACCAGAAGCAGGCCACGCTGGCGACGGTATGTCCCCAGCGTGACCTCCGGCTTATATAAAACGCTCGCAACAAGCTAAAAATGCACAAATGCTCCGGTGCCGGCGTTTACCTTAGCGGGCCCAACTAACCCCGCGCCCCGATGTGCGCCACCGGGAGCCTGAACATCGCCCGCATCAGTTTACTCACACTTAAAATAAACGAACATTCTGTTCCACAATCTGCACTTACCGCGTTATTAGCAGTTCGCGGTTGCTTTCCAGCAGTCGCCAAGTTTGCGCTCCACTGGTCATCCATCTGTTATGAACGAACACCACGCAACCCCACCCTTTGGTTTGCAGTCTATAAACGTGTGGATAAAAATATAACAGCGACCGTGCAACGATTTAGCACCTTACAAATTTTACAGACTCGGGTTTCTCTGGTAACAAATATATTATATATGCTGGTCTGCTCGGGCAGAACGTCAGCTCAGAAATGATTTCGCTAGCTACCTACGTCCAACTATCGTTCCATCCTACGTACGTAGCTAGATAGGTCTTAATAAGGTCTTCATGCGTTTGGTGTTCGCGGATGCACCTAGGATGCTACCGTAGATGATCCTGTCGATCGTCGATGGGCATGGGCGTTGTCAGTGGCGACTGCATTTTGAAATGATTATCTCGCCAGGACACCCACATCACGGTGGCTGCGCTGGGTATTAACACTTTTCAAATGTATCGGCGAAACAGGCGTGTGTTCTGGCTCCAATATAATTCCCAGCAGCGTGATTATACCGCGATTAACAGATGCAGCCTTCCGTTAACACTCCTGAACTGTCCCATTAACACTCCCTCGCCAACGGTTAACACTTTCTTCACACCTCATTAACACTTTTCCGCCTATAATATAGCCCATTATGAAAATTTTCGCGTATTAACACTTGATTAACACCCAGTTTCCACATTAACACTATTTAACACTCGATTAACATTTTTTAACACATCATTAACAGTTTTAAACACAAATCCTTCCTAGTGTGAAGGCGTCGGTGGTGTGGGCCGGGGAGCGCTAGCTAGGTGGAATGCCGGTGTGGGCCCATAGAGCACCGGGTAGGTGGATGGACTGCCGGTGTGTGGGCCTAAGGAGCACTGACTGGCTGAAGTGCCGGTGTGTGCCCAGGGAGTGCTGACTGGTAGCACTGCCGGTGTGAGCCCATGGAGCGTTGGCTGGCTAGATGGACTGCCGGTGTGTGGGTGAGGGCGAGAGCACTGGCTTGTTATGATGGGAGTGGAAGGGGAATGGATGGAAGGGTGTCGATCGGAATGACGGTTGGGTGGGGTGAGGTTGTGGTTTTCCTGTGGAAGAAAGCACACCTGGATTATTTCGGCGGTGAAAGCGCGTCCGTTATCACATCTTATGTGAGTGGGTGGGTCTTTGCCGCTCCAAGCAGTCAGGAGGCACTGAGCGACAACATAGGCCTGAAAGAACAGGCACGAGGTTCATAAAGAGAAGTGTCAGGAAAGTGTATGGTTATTGGGTTGAAAGCGCTACAGACAGAAGCGCTAATGTATGTAATACAGTGAAGGGTGGGTAGGCAAAATACAAATGGAGTGGAGACATACCTTCTCTGTGTCAGCCAGCCAACCATTTTGCAGGCCGCTTTCACGCCAAATGCCATGGACCGCAGCTAGGTTGCCTTCATTGAAAGGAGTACAATCGATGGAGTACTCACGGTAGGTGTCGGTAGTCTGGATGGCCTTAATGACTTTTGGTGCTGGTGGGAGGTTGCTCAAGGCGCAATGAAGGCACAAGCGGATGACAGGTAGAATAGCTTTGGGAGGGATGTTCCCCAAGTGGTGTGCACGGAAGGTGAAGGCCAAGTTGTCGCGCCGGCGACAGCCCAGGAGCAGATGGCCGGACATGATAACCCACTCGTGCTCGTGGGGGGGCACCAAGAGTATCCAGTCGGGAGAAGCGTCATCCTCGGTGGCAGCATTACGTCTGGCCAAAGGACGCGCCTGTGTGCGGAAGGAAATTCCAGAATTCACTTATCAAGTGTGCGCACATCCAAACGCACAAAGGGCGTGGGGGATACACAAGGCAAGATAACGGAGTGCTGAATGCTGCAGTGCGCAGCAGTGAAGGCGGGTACCCAGTATCCATATGAGGAGGCAGGGCAAATTCCAAAATTCCGAAAGTCGCAATTGACGTGATAGGTAGAAAGGTGCACACCTGGTGCAAAAAGTCGAGCATGAGAGCCCAGTCCTTAGCCGCTGCCTCCCTGGCAATTTGTTGTTGAGCGTGGTTTGGTTCCAAGACCGTGATGTCACACGAACGAAGTCGCCCGCCACCCCACAGGGATTGTGGAACGAGCCTGCGATGAGTGAAATAGAAGAGCGTGCGTAAGTAAGGCCTTCGGAATTGATATGAAAGGGGGAATTTGCGGAAGAATAGTGTAGATACTGAGATATGCGGAAGTTATACCTTCGAGGCGTGGGTGCTTGGCGCTGCTCTTCACAAAAGGAGCGGAGGGCTTCATACGTTTTGTCGTCAAGGACACCCCATTGGTTACCCTTGTATTTGTGGTTGACCATTTTGGTTGGCGATCACTGTAACAAACCTGAAGTTAGTGAAGGTGTAGACGTGCTTAAACGTTTTGAGCGACGTGGAGGGGCAGCGGTATGTGTTTTGATATTAGAAAGAGCCTGCGCAACAAAAGCACCGAAAAGGAGGGGTTATGCAAGAAGTGTCTCAATGAAACTAGTACTGCATTGTGTGTGGGTTAGGGAAAAGGGACCTACAACAATAAAAAGTGCAAGAGTGGAAATACCTTCGGAAGCTGCGGAGTGGAAAAGAATGAAGGCGAGCCAGTAGGTAAAAGAAACCGTTGGCTTTGCTCGGGAAGTGGGCTAAACTCGCGAGTCAAGCAAGTGAAGCAAGCACACACGCGTTTGTCTTCCTTAAAAAATGCAGAGATGGCTTGTTGTCCAGGCAGGGGCTTAAGTTTCTTCCTGACTGGCATACGAAGTGAGGACGGAGTCGCCTGGGAGGTTTGGTGTCGGAGATATCTTGATGCTAGCCCCTTCGATATTTCTCAACTCTATCAGCCGGATCGCAAGCAAAGCGTACGCGCCACGCAACTCAGGATGCAACCTGTCTAAACGCACACCTTCGTTATACAAGTCCTTCAAACTTCGTCGCCGACGCTTTAACAATGTTTTGATCGGTGCAATTTGAGATAAAATTTTGTTTCCTCTTTCACGTTGAGCTTGGCTTACCATGAGAGAAATTTCGAATTTGAAAAATGTGCTCACAAACACATATCTGCTGTATATCTATGCACGAACGGTAACAGCTGTTGCTCGATGAACCTTTCGCCTTCCTTTTGCAAGTGAAGCAAGCACACACGCGTTTGTCCAGGAGGGTCTTTTAGACTTCTCCTTCGCTTGCGCTTGAATTATCGGTAGATTTCTAATCCGTAGCAAAGCGTTCGATTTGACTCAGTCCGTGGGGTCTCGTTCGATCATTTTAATTTTCGATTATATCCACGTCACCGGTCTATCGTCGGGATCTGTCATATATATCGGCCGCACGTAACACACTTGGGGCACCGAATGGTGTGTCGTGCGTTGATTTCACGTTCGCAGAGCCTCGCTAACTGGACGTGAAAAAGTCCGGGGAGTGATTGTTGTCACTCGACTGCGTCGCGAGTCTCGGTGGCGCTGGCGTTACTGTACTGCTCGGTATTAGTCGCCACATTCGCCAACGCCATCGTCATTCCAACATGAACATCACCGGGTCGATCGTGGGCGTTGAAAATAGTATATATATTTATTTACGACGGTCACGAATGTATGTGGGGGCTGAGGAGCTCCCGGTTTCGTCGGATGCAAGGAAAGAACGATATGCATCTAGGCTACCGTATATATATGTATATATGTATATATGTATATATATATATATATGTATACGTATATATATATATATCACAGGTTCAAAGACACGTGCGAAGACCGAAGCGAAGACCGTCGAAGACCAAACCGGGTGGCGTTACGCGCGTGACACCGGAACAAGCGTTGCGAGGGACACGCACGTGGCATGATATTGATACCATTGCTGAGTCGAAATCGAATTCAGGTCATCGAAATTGAAAATAATGTCATTGACGGCAGCCCATAAATAAATTGAATTGAGAGGTGGGTTTAGGGATTGAACCACAGGGCGTTATCCCTTAAAATACGTGGCGTTCGTCTCGCATTTGGAATCGGTAAATCGAAAAACAATGTTGATGTCGTTCATGGAATGGCGAATATTTAGCGATAGCCGATTCTAAAATTAGACATGGTCAATTGATGACAAATGCTACGATCCATGGCCAGGCCATTAAACCCTAAACAGCCTTGTGAGGCAGTGCGCACGACGTGCGTTGATTGGACGGCCTTGTGAGGCAGTTCGGAAAGCGTATGTAGAGAGTGATCTCATTATGCATGGGCTTGTGCGCGAAGTGTGTAGAGATAATGGCCTCATGGGGCAGTGTGTAAAGTGTGTGTAGAGAGAATGGCCTCGTGAGGCAGTGCGCAAAGTGTGTGTAGAGAATGGCCTCATAAGGCAGTGCGCAAAGTGTGTGTAGAGAGAATGGCCTCGTGGAGTAATGCGCAAAGTGGGTGTAGAGAGAATAGCCTCGTGGGGCAGTGTGTAAATTGTAAGTAGAGAGAATGGCCTCGTGAGGCAGTGCGCAAAGGTAAGTGTGTGTAGAGTGAATGGTCTCGCGAGGCAGTGCGTAACGTGTGTGTAGAGAGAATGGCCTTCTCGCGGGGCAGCGCGTAAAGTGTGCGTAGAGGGAATGGCCTCCTTGTGGGGCAGTGCGCAAAGTGTGTGTAGAGAAAATGACCTCGCGGGGCAGTGCGCAAAGTGTGTGTAGAGAGAATGGCCCTCTCGCGGGGCGGCGTGGAAAGTGTGTGTAGTGAGAATGGTTATACATGGGACAGTGCGCATGGTGTGTGCATAGAGAATGACCTCGTGGGGCAGTGCAAACAACGTTCGTAGAGAGAATGGCTTCATGGGTCAGTGCGCAAAGTGTGTGTAGAGAGAATGGCTACATGGGGCAGTGCGGAAATCGTGTTGAGAAAATTCTCTGACGGGGCAGCGCGCAAAGTGTGTGTAGAGATAATGGCCTCGTGGGGCAGGGCGCAACGTGCGTGTAGAGAGAACATCTAATTGGGGTGGTCGTGCGCAGAGAGTCTGGAGAGATAATGACCTCGTCGGTGGGACAGTGCGCAGAGTGTTTGTTTAGGAGCCGGATATGCCTAATTATTTAGCGATCATTCCTTCGTCGGTTCCATAGTTATATCACGTGCTGAAATTAGCTATCTTCTTGCACCGAGGTCGTTCAGAAATATGCTTCCAAAGGCTTACGAAGTATAATCGATGCGAACATGGTATTTGCATTGTAAACTGTTGCATAGTTCCATGCAACAACACATGCATGGCAATGGTGAATCCGTTAGAGTTACAAGTAAGTTGTCACGGAAATAAGTTAATTCGATACCACGGAGTAGCTGATCTTGTTACCGTGCGATGTTCTTGGAACGCGACAGTGACTCTCGGCTGCTCTAGAAATGAGTCACATTCGCTCCGGAAAAAAATGAAATCTCTCTAAAATCAGTCTCCATAATTCAATGCATACGTACTTCCATCATGAACATACTTATATTTCATTAATGATATCGACTTTGCTAGCATACGATCGGCTAATGATGAGAATAATCATTCTAATGCATTTGTGACATCTGGTTGTGTTTGAAACCATGCAAACCTAACTCACTTGACAACGATTAAACATAATAACGATAATACACACATTGCACGCCTAGTCACTGTCTCCAAATTGTGGTGGCTCATTTGATTTCCGCCGTTTGATTGCATGTGTGTCATTGTACTGAGTCACGAAAGCCCCCACCCGCTTTCCGTTGCGGTCACTGCAATCTAGGCTTGAAGCTTTGTCAATGACCAAGCTAGGAATTGCACTAGATATCGACGACTCGAGATGCTCAATGAATATCCTGATCTTAGAGAATCTTTTCTTGTCACTCCTCTCATGCTTTTTCAAATCATTTGTAGAGTATCCTACCAAAGGAGGTCGACCATTCAATGTGTCCCCATGATACCAAATTGTTGCAAGTTGTTGTAAGTCACGGAAATCAGTAAGCTGCGGAATCCAAGGTTTGTGATCCGGGGGCCCGTCCACATGTTGTCGCTGATGTTGATGTTCTTGCGGCGGCGCTTGCTCGGGGCAGGGGTGCATGGGTAGTGGCATGGTGTGCTCACGGGTATTGGTTACTAGTGGGGGCATGTGTCGGTCATCGGGACGGTGTTGTCGATGTTGAGGGGGGGGCTGTCTGGATGATGGCACGGCGTGCTGATGACCTCCGTCCGGCCACTGGTGGGTGCATGTGGTGGTCACATGCGGTGGCTGATGTTGTAGATGCTGAGGGGGTTGCTGCATGGGTGGTGGCACGGCGTGCTGATGACCTCCGGCAACTGGTGGGGGCATGTGGTGGTCATAGGGCTGATGTTGTACATGCTGGGGTTGCTGCATGGGTGGTGGCACGGCGTGCTGATGACCTCCGACAGATGGTGGGGGCATGTGGTGGTCATAGGGCTGATGTTGTACATCTTGAGGGATTCTTATGGGTGGTGGCATGGCGTGCTGATGACCTCAAACAGATGGTGGGGGCATGTGGTGGTGGTCATAGGGCTGATGTTGTGGATGCTGAGGGGCTGTCGCATGGGTGGTGAGTGCAGGCGTGGCACTGGTAACCTCTCGCAGCAGGTGGGGGCGTGTGGTGGTCATAGGGCTGATGTTGTGGATGCTGAGGGGGCTGTCGCATGGGTGGTGGCACGGGGTCTTTGGTAACCTCTCGCGGCGGTGGGGGCATGTGGTGGTCATAGGGCTGATGTTGTGGATGCTGAGGGGCTGCTGCATGGGTGGTGGCACGGGGTGCTGGTAACCTCTGGCAATTGGTGGGGGCATGTGGTGGTGGTCATAGGGCTGATATTGTGGATGCTGAGGGGGCTGCTGCATGGGTGGTGGCATGTCAACACCTGCAGAGTGAAAAGAATGTGACCATTGTCCCGCTTCGTCAGCCCATTGTTGCTGATCACCTTGGCTCCACTCAGCCTCTCCCTCCCACCACCCGTGACCACCATCGTCGCACTCAAGCCCTTGTCCTCCTTCATGCTCCGCAAAAAGTCCATCAGACCAAGCTTGCCAAGTATCTTTAGCCACCTGCGCAATGGGACCCAAAATTCATTTTGAAGTGCATTGATGCTTTTGACGACGCTTGGTTTAATACAAAGTGCATGTTGATGTAGTGCTTCGTGTATATACTTGTGTGATGGTATGAAGGACATGTGTTGGAATAGAGGGTACCTGCAGCTCATCCTCTGCTTTTACAAGCACCGCGTGCGGAATTTCCCCGAGTGAAGCATCGAGAGGACATGGTCCACACGCGCCCAACTGAAAGATGCCGAATCCAGCGGCGAAGATGTACTTGGGGAGCACCGATGGCGTAACCTGGCAGAGTGGGAGCTCATTATATGTGCGTCATCAATCCTTTGTGATGTACAATAATGAACACACACGTAGCTTTGTCATCTCCTAGTACTGCCCGCGATGAAGTTTAGCTTAAACATGCATGCATGGACGTGCATTAAGAACAACCATCAAACGTGCACGCCATTGCTAAGTGCTGACCGTGAGGTGACTTAGCTACTTGCCAAACATGTGTTATTTGATACAAATGCCACTCAAGGATGAGCCATCTCGACTCACAATTCACATACGGGATGCCCCTAACATCTCCTAATGCGACCTGGTCGCAACTAATGCGTTAATGAATATACTACAAGGGCCACGCAAGAGAGGAGATATATGCACTTACACTTTGTAAAGGTGGTGCCGTGGCCAAATTTGTCAAGAGGGCATGCACATCCTTCAAAACATCTGCTGTGTGTCTAGGCTTGCTGTCGTCCCATGCGCCTTTGTGCTTTTTCTCCTTGTATTCCTGAAGAATGAATAAGAACTTTGGATCCTTCAGCCCTGCTGGCGCTGCGACACCGTTGGATAACGGATATATCTATACGAAGTATATAAACTTCGTATATATATACCCGCATGGTAGATGATCAATATTGTAACATTTGCTCATGCAATATCTTTGGATGCGGCACATGATATATAATCGATATCCAATACATGCATACTTTATGTAATCGAGTATGCATATATGCACATGTTCGATATCGATTATACATCATGCATGCACGGCATGGTAGATTATCGATGTATGTACGCATGAAAAATTGCATTCTTCGCGAATGCTCGACTCCTGCGATTACATTGCAGGCACTGTGGATGCATGGCCAACATGCATACATCATGCAAACATGCAAGCTGATGCACGAATGGCACTATCGATGATGGAACATGATGACGGCATAATGCATGTGCATTACTCGTGATATTTCGCAAGGTCAATATATGCGTATTTAATTTCTAATTATACATAACGATGCCTGTGACACAATCAAAAGTCGGCGATCGTCACAGCTGCTTGAATTTCTGATCGAAATGACGATGTTGTGTTCTCATCTTCACCATTATTCAAGAGTTTCACAGTTAATCAAGTTATGATAATATATATAATATAGTATACATCTTATGTACATCATATGTTCTCATCTTCACCATTATTCAAGAGTTTCACAATAAATCAAGTTATGATATAATATATAATATATAATATATATTATACATCTTATGTACATCATATGTTCTCATCTTCACCATTATTCAAGAGTTTTACAATATATATATATATCAAGTTATAGTATAATATATATATATATATACTAATATATATATCATAACATACCTCGTGAAATTCTAAAATGCAACAGCGAATGGTTGTCTAATTGTTTCGCCCTTAACACTGGTTATTCTTTGCGAGTTTGATGGCTACTATCCCGCAGTCGTTGTGGGAGGACCAAATACATTTGATTGTGGTCCTCCCACAAGGACCTATTTTCAAATAATTTAATCGGGCATGCCAACCAAATTTGGAGGTGCGTCCAATGAAAAGTGGTCTATATCGGTTATATACTTAGTTAGACGATGCCTGGTTTGGCCTGGATCCGCCTCATATGTCTACAACGGTTGCATTTGTATAAGGGGTACGTGAACGTACATATGGGGGGGGGGGAAACATCCTCAATCGAGAATCATGTTGATGTCTCAGTCGAACACCCGCACCTCACCGACCGATGGGCACAACGAAACTCTCAACTGTGAGTAGTGTAACACTCATACACTTTACATGCACGCTGACTTCAAATGACGGTTAAAATTATTGATTTTAATAGGCTTCACAGTGTAAACCATGGGCTTCTTTTAGTTTGACTAATGGCTACTGCCTCGCAGTCCTTGTGGTAGGACCAAATCGACGATTTGGTCCTACCACGAGGACCATTGTTCCGATAATTTAATTGGCCATCTCCCGTGATTTGTGGTGTCTAACCAATGAAAGGTGGTATATATAGGTCCTATATTAATTTATTCGAACGCTGGTTTGGCCTATATCCATCCCATATATCCATGACGAACGCATTTCAAACCTCTACACTCAAAATTTTCAAAACGGATTTTTTTTGGAACATTCAAAATGTGGCAAATTAGTGACTCATCTTCAATAATTTTTTACGAATCATATATCAACACTACACCTGCGCGGATACCATCAAATTGAACCTATACATATGTCCCAATCATATTTGGGCGGTAGGCCCGGTTGGAATGCATATATTGGCTCGTTGGCTCGTTGGCTTCCCCTCTAATATATTGGCTCGTTGGCTTCCCCCTAAAACAGTGGTCACGCGAGCTGACCATCCAGCCATCGTAATTGCTTGCTAGAGGGTATATATCGCAAGGTTGGTGTGTGCGGCACATTAAATCTTCAAGTATATATGTATTGCGAATTTCTGAAAGTCTAACATCATCCAAATATCTTATTTTTCGACTGGCGTGTACACTTTAGAATGAATGCCAATTTCTAAAGTCCGAAATTCACTAAATTCGGAATTTGCATTGTGTTGAACATGCGCCATGCTGAAATAGAGCGGAAATGATGATGAGGGTGCGAAGTAACCGATTCAGTTATCTTATTTGGCCATAAACTCAAGATGTATAACCATGAGCATCACCGTGAGCCCCCCATGTGACTCCTAATACTTAAAATAACGGTGGTCCTTGTGGTAGGACCACCATTTTCTTCAAGCTTTTGGTGAAATTACACCCCTAAAGCGTGTCGTTCAACCGAACACCTAAAGTCTCATGGGGGCCGCCGCTATAAGAAATCGAAATTCATTTAACTCATAAATATCATGTGCACATGTTCCCTGTGCCTCAAATAGTCGATTTAGTGATCGAAACCGCAATTGCCCATTGGTCCTTGTGGTAGGACCATGAATTTGGGTAGTAGCCACTAATTTCAAAATATTTTTAAAACGTATCAAATTTATATATGGTTTCAAATTCATATCCTAGATTGTCTACAACATATAATTGTCTATAGTAATTGATTGATACTCCATACACTAATTGTCGTGTACAGCCTACGATTTTGGCCTTTACCTTAACAGTGTATTTTTGGTAACATACTTGGGCTTCGTTTCCTCATTTATGGGGTTGAAGGTTTGAAACGTTTTTCAGATTTATAGATGGTTTATACATTATAATTGTCTACAGTAATTTGATACAGCATACACTCACTATTTGTCGTGTACAACCCACGATTTTGGCTTCACCTTAACAGTTTATTTTTTGGTAACATAATTAACTTTGGGGATGACATGTCACAATTCCCGATTTCCAAAAGAGGGGGAATCTCGATTTCATCTCCAATTTCCCTTCCAATATGCACTCCTCGGATGTTTCAACTCGTGGACTTTTTCTAATGTCAAAAATCACTCAAAATAATGACGCATCTCCAATAAGAGTTTGCCGATAGTATATGGAGGCTGAGCATCGGTCCAAGGATTCAGCCACACCGTAGCATTATGTACAAGCATGTTTACAAGAGAACACAAGTTGATTACCTCATAGTGGACATCTATTTGCGTCCAATTCGATATGTTCCATCATTTTTGGTCAAATATCAGAAAATCTAAGGGGTAATTTTGGCTCTGATCTGATGGCGTGGATGCTAGATTGAGTGCGTACAAGCATGGCACTTCCACACCATCGCCTCGCTATGGTTGTCATATAGACACAATACTTGAATTTTTGAGCCGTCTGCATGACCATAATGTGCAATAATTTGGCGTGTATGCATCGTTGAACCGGACGAAAGGCGATTTTATTTTGGGCGATTTAAGACTATTTTTTCTTCAGCTTTGACACCTGGTACTGCTTCAACCGATATTTTGAGGGTCAAGATGACCTCGGATGAAAGTTCTGATAAGACACTGCAGAAAGAGCAGCTAGAGAACTTGACAACACGAGTGCTCAAAATTTCAAAGAACCTTCGAGGAGGCAGTTAGGTTGAATTATAGCCTGGTCCTTGTGGGAAACACCAATCACACCGTAGAGCTGAAAAGTTGTCGTGTGCCAAGATCATGGTTGCACAAGATTTACACACATTGTATATTGTAGCACCTTTTTGCCTCGGATCCAACTTTTGGCAAGACACTGCAGACAGAGCAGCTGGAGATCTTGACAACATAGGTCTCCAAATTTTGAAAGCGTCTTCAAGGAAGCCCCCGGTGAGCTAATTAGCTTAAGGTGGCTTAAGCCATCTTAAGGAAAATTGGGAAATACCCACCCTACTTCAACCGAGATTTTGAGGGTCAAGATGAACTCAGATCAAACTTTTGATAAGACACTGCGGAAAGAGCAGCTCAAGATCTTGACGACGCAGGTCTCCAAATTTTGAAAGCACCGCCGAAGAAGCCCCCATGAGCCCTTTAAGTTAAGGTGGCTTAAGCCACCTTAAGCTGCGGGTAATAGGCAGTACTTGTGATATTACTGTCACACGGGGCAGTAGGCACATGTGGCTTCCATCCGTATGGAACCGGGGCGGGCATCCCTTGGGGAACCCTATGGAAAATATTGAATTTCCACGTGATTTCCATACCCGTCCCATACGATGGGACCCTGTGGAAATCCCAATGGAAATTGGCATATAACATGCTTTTTCTCGGGGTGCTTTAACAGATTTAAAGACCCGCAGACCCTTAAGGATCCGCATTATGTGATGTCCGACTTCAACGCCGCCCTCGCCGCTGCACGTCGGAGGTCTACGCTCGACGAGAACGACGTCAATACCCTTTTCATGAAGGCCTTGGACCATACGTTTTACCAGCCGGTGGTGTATGTCACGTCTACTGCTACACGATCCACGCGCAGCCGCCGACCTTCTCACCATAAACAATGGGTGGCTGCGTCAAAAATGCTACTCCGCCCACGTGAGAGCGAAGCCGTCCGCCGGCTTCGCTGCTGCCTGTGCCGACATGCGTTTCGGTGACCCGCCTGACACCGGTCACTACCACCTCGTCGACGGAGATCCCTTGGCCGACTTGAGGGACATGGTCCTGGAGATGAAGAGGCAGCTAACCGTTCTCGCCACCAAGGCCACCGACGGAAGCCGTGGATTCACGCCATGGGCCGAGAGTGAAAGCGAAGAACGACCGCACCAGGAAGTTCCGTTTCGCCGCCGAGCCCCTCAAGGAGGGGGCGGGGCGGGGGGGTGGGGATTCTTTGGTCTCAATCAATTTAGAACAAGGTGGATTTTCACAAGGGCACCGTTACGACTATCCCCTCCTGCGAGAATCGCACGTGCATGCGCGACAAGCAAGGCGCGGCACTGGCACCGCGACTGCCTTAACGGCGGGCGGCAGGGCTTGCGGAATGCGTCTCGCATTCATTTTCGCACGACGACTTTGAGAACGACGTGTTCGCCGTCAAGCGTTCCAGTTCCGCCGTTGACGATTACTGTACACCGAGATGGCTCGGCACATCGACGGCACCGCCTTGAACATCAACGCGCTCACCGCCCGCGACGACATGCCCTTGCCGGTGGTGTCCGCACCGCGACGGCCTTCGCCCGCAACATCCGTGGACTCATCTGAGGACATCGAGTGGACGGGTCCGCGGGACTCTCATGCTTTCATGCCGCAGCCCGTCACGCGTACGTTCGCCGACTTCATTGGTGCAACGGGCTTCACGGTGGAGGCTCCTGACTCCGACCCGCATCTTCACATGAACACGATGTCCGCCACCGCTCAACTCGCTGGCAGCGAAGGCTACGCCACCGACCAGCACCGACGACGAGGACATTACACCGTCACAACCTCCGCTCAGGCCTGGCTGTGACAGGCCTATATCCCTGGTGTTGATCGGTCCCCATTCACCAGCTCCATGATGTGTGCAGTATTTGTGATTTGTGCCACGGCCGCCCCGCTCACCGCCGCAGGTTTCGGTAGTGCTCGTGAGGGCACATGCACGGCTCCGCCGGTCTGCCGCAACTAGACTTTGCATTGGTTCCGTGGAACCATCCTTGACCACCACGTCAACTTCAATCGACGAACGAGGTTTGGGAACTCCGTCATTTTCTTCCACGCACGATTATTTGCAGGGTTTATCACGGTATGCCGCCTCGCCACCGGGCTCTACGGTCGGTGGTGCACTGTCAGACATTGCCGGGACAGCTTCCTGGGACCATGTGGTACCTCCTACTCTTTCATTGACCCCGTGGACTTCTTCAATCACTACTTCAACATCGACGGCTTCGCCATTTTCTTTGACGCATGATGAATCATGAAGCCGGGCGACAGTACATCCTACTGCACCTCTGCAGTGGCACCGGCTCTCCCGGACACTGTGTTAGTGGCTAGTGAGTTTGCTTTTGCCGTTCCTGCCTAGAACTCGCCAGCTTTGCAGTTTCTAGATGTGCAGAAGATGCTGAAATCTGTATTGGCAGCCCTGACCGGGAGTCCCGGTACAGGCTCCTATGACAGATCCGATCCCTAGGCCAACTCTGGACTGCTGACTGATCTGTAGGTTCGTACTGTGACACCCGCTGTGTCACAGGTAGATAGGCTAGACGCCGAGACCGTCCGAGACCGTTCCGGGTATATCTAGCTTAGGGTATATTTATCTGAGAGTCTATCTATATTGAGTTCACTGACTGTCTGATATCGCTGGACTAGGATATTCCAGTAGGTCGTGGACCCATTCTACGCTTTTACCACTTGCTGATTTGGCCATCATTGGCTAAACGGCCGCTTGCTTGGAGAGGTGGTGCGCGCGGGCGCGTTTGGGTGCGATTAGGAATTATGGTATGAGTTGTTTGCGGTGAGCGACTGGGGGTGGCGACCATGGGGAACGCGCCTCGTTCCGGATTAGTCTTGGCAATGTTCGACTTCAGTTTTGCACCGGCATTGGCCCTGCTGGCTACTGTTTTTTGGGCTGGTGTTCGCGACACCTTCGACTTCGACGACATCTTCGAGTGCCCCTCGCCGCTCCGCTCTCTTCGCTCCTCTCCGCTGCCGCACATTGCCGTTTCCCCGCTACGACACCCGACCGCGCGCATGTGTACCACCTCCCCTCTGGCTTTTCAGAGTATGGGTGTAATCACTCGAGCGAAGAAGTCCCTTGGGAGGGACATCAGTGCCATCGATGCTTCGCTAGAACTCAGCGCTGAGGCTATTAGACAGGGTTCGGAACAGTCCGACGGTGCGTGCGCCAGCTGTCCCGACCCCCAATCCGACTTCAAACGAGGATGCAGAGGAAGTACTTGCAGGGGCAGTGCAAGCTGGTCGACGAGGTCTACAACGCGCGTCTTTATCGTCAATGGGCCAAGGGTGTCCGCGAGGATGCCCTTGGTGACAAGAAGCACCACTTCCGCGGTACGGACGACGCTGGCCTCCTCTCCGATCTGGTGGTTCAGCTACGTACGGAGTTTCCGAGTCGGCTGGGCTGGATGGAGCTGGCCTCCTTTGACCTCGACGACCCCCTGGCTCATGTGGTGGGCAGGGTGAACGGCTTGCTCTATTTACGACGTTCTGGCTCTGGTCATCGAAAAGCACAGCAACGCCTTCGTCTGGCTGACTGGTACCGACGCTTCGTCTGACCGGGATGGGCGGCGAGCTCTGGTGGACATCATCAAGGGCTGTGTACCGGTGGCGCTACGCGAGTCGCACCAGGAGGAGCACGCCGCGTTGCGTTATCCCGCAGACACTGACCCGCAACCAGTCTTGGCTCGGGAGCAGCGTCTGGTGCGGGATAACAAGGCTACGGACCGGACGCCCACCGAGGAGACCAGGAAGCTCTCCATGTACAACAGGTTAGACCCGGTGTTTTACACTGCGGGCAAGGTGCGGTACTGCTGACCTCGCCCATGTCTCACTGGCATCTCTCCGCTCCCTTGTGGTGGAAATTTATCAGGCTTGGGCGCAGACGGAGGCGGAAAAGGCGGTGTCGGGCAAGGGCGGCATCTCCGCGCAGCTCTCCACCACCGAGTACGGCGCCCTCCTCGACAAGATCAACGAGCTGCAGGATTTGTTGCGGCAGCAGCGCGGGGCGGACTCGCCACCGGCGCAGCAGCAGCGGCGGCAGCGGCAGCGGCGGCAGCAGCAGCGCGGTACGCAGCGGGGCTTCCGGGTTGGGACGCACCCGTTGCCGGCGGTTGGATTTGACCGCGACGACCAGAAGGCGAAGCCCTTCTGCGGGAGGTGCAAGAAGGCTGAAAAAGGTGAGCAGTACCATTTCTACCGCGACTGTCCGTTGGGCGGGCGTCAGCATCCCCCGCACTCAGCTGCGGCGGCATTCTGCATTCCCATCGACGAGGAGGACGCGGAGGGGGTGCGTGCGTTGGCCACGTGCGCCCTATTACAGCAGGCGGCGGATGATGGGGCGGAGGCCTTTGCCAGTGCGGCCTCTACGTACGGGCCGCCTGCGGTGCTCAGTGGGTGCGGTGGGCGGGATCGACGTGTCCGCTTACGGTCACGGTGGAGCCGCAGCCGCCTGCCGACGAGCCCGCAGGTGACGACATTCATCAGCGGCTGGACGATCTCGCCGCGGAGGTCCATGCCGCGGCGAACTGCAAGGTGCACTATACTCACGCATCCTTCCCCCCACCACAGGGAGTTCTCGGGCCGCATGCGTCGGCTCTGGTGTGTGGCCCCGCGGCAGCGGGGATCATGCCGGAGGAGCAGGTTCCGGCAGTTGGTGCGGCGGCATCGGCATCCGCCGTGCCGGCCCCTGCTATGCCTGTCTCGCAGGTGGAGGATGTGAAGCCCGTGCCGCTTCAATCGGCGCGGGTGACAGCCACGACGGACGGTGAGTTCCCTGGGTTCGTTCGGACTGCCAACCACGCCGTCATCGCGCCGGTTGACCTCACTGGCTACGG
>LGRX02034677.1:0-41954 GCA_001247695.2 Cymbomonas tetramitiformis
CGGTTGTATCACGCAAAATTTTGCTGCGCGTATTCGGAAATGAGTAAGAAACAAGACAAGGCCAAAGTTGTAGAGAGGACCCCGCCAGGTTTGGGTGTGGAATCTACTTATGGCGACCTTTCGGAGGGACTTTCGGAGGATGGACTTTCGGTAGGGGAGGACTCTGCAGCGCTGACTGCTCTTATCGGAGAGGCAGCAACAGCTATTTTCGCAGCAAGACGCGCGTTTAAATGAGCTTATGAAAATGGTTCAAGTCCTGGCACAAGCAGTGCCCCAGTTGGCTGCGAATCAGAATGCGGGGACAGGAAATGCTATTGCGTCTCCTGAGGCCGCGGAATCCGGTATGTCTGGTTCCAGTGTTAAATCTCGCGTTGCGAGTGGTACTGTGGGCGTACCTTTACCTCTTCTTACGGATATGTTGAAGGGGTTCAAGTCTGACCAGCTTTATTCTGGTCAGGACGCAGAAAATGACAGCAAGTGGTTGGAGTTCCGGGGTAAAATTGTACCCTGTTTACGTCATCGGGCGTTGGCGCTGTTCTTATCGGACGCGCGCGACTTGGAGGACATCAAGAAGGACGAGCAGTTCTCGGTAGCAGCGAATCAGTTTTTCATGACTTTCTGTCGAGCGTGACTACCAAGACGGCGAACGCGGTTGTTCGGACGTACAGCACTGAGGCGGACGGTGTCGCAGCCTGGCGGCAGCTAATTAAAATGCGTCGGAGCACGGGCTCTGCGTACTTTGTGAGGCAGGTCAAGGCTCTGCTTGATGACACGAAGAGGTTTGCGACGCTCGCACCCCCACTGCAGGGCTTTCTAAATGCGAGGGAGGTTCTCGACAGGGTGGAGGAATATGCGTGCACGAGCAAATTCCTGCCGGGCGGTGAGAAGTTTCATGTTGCCAGCCTGGAGGCGGTCTTTGTGGCTATGGTGCTGAATTCTTTGAACCCGGCGTATGTCTTTGTACGCACTATGTACTCTAGGGACCAGCTACCGTCGTTCCAGGAGCTAAATGATGCGGTGTGTGACCACTACGACAACGTTATAGCTACTTCAGCAGCAGCGACGGAGACGGGAGCTGGAATTGTAGAGGACCGGCGTAAGCAGGAAGAGCAGAAGCGTACTGCGTTGCTCAAGAAGGTTCCGTGTCCGGTATGTCATATGATTGGGCACTCGTCCAAGGATTGCTTTGTGACTCACGAGGATAAGCGGGAGGAGTACCTCAAGAAGAATCCCAAGAGGAGGGACGCGATAATGAAGAGGGTCCAGGACTACCAGAAGCATGGGAAGCTACCCAATCGTGCGGCTGCTGCTACTGAAGCTCAGCAGGACCCTGGTGTGGATGCTTTTGGGGAGGCTCTGTGTGCGATCTGTGAGCTGGACAGCGTGGTTACCTGCTTCTCTGACGACATGCCTCAATTTATCTCTGGTTATACTGCGGGAGACTGTATTGGGTCTCAATCTGGTATCTCCCTGCACAACTACTATGCAGTTCTGGACGGACTTACATCTTCTGAGGGTCCCTTCCCTGTGGGGGGTAGGGACCAACCTGTGAGTGGGGTCTATCGGTGGAGGTCTGATGCTCCTATGAGCGGGCACTCTACATTGAGGAGACCTGGTAAGAAGTCACACCCCTATCAGCCCAATAAGCATCGGTTCTTATTGAACAAGCACAAGTATTTCCCTGTGGCTCCGGTGTACGACTCGTTTGTCTACATTGATACTCTGTGCACAGTCCTGCCTGGGAGGAAGCTTGATCCTACCCAAGCCCTATGGGAAGCAGGAAGGGAGCAACATCTTGGGCCTGGGTATCAGATATCCCCCAGGCAGCCATGGTACACTTCGGATGTCCAGTATGTACATAGTATGTTCATGAGTGGCTCTGTGGAAGTGTCGGACAGGGCAGTGACAGTGCTGGAAGGTCCTCACTTTCCTGCTAATGGCAGAGTGGTGAGCCAAGAGAAGATGGTGTGTGCGAAGCACCTTGTGGCCGAGCAGCTCAGTCTGCTGCAGCGTCTGCTTGAGAAGGAGCCGGTCATGGTACGAGGGTCCTTTGAGAAGTTGCAGTCATGGGTGACTTTACTCAGTATACTAGTAACAGTGGTTACTCGAGACACGGTGCAGGCGATTGAGGACTTCTGGACCTTGCTGGGATATGGCTGTGAGGATGAGTGGGACTTTGACTCCTCGTCTGATGGCAGTGATGATTCGGACCACAGTGACTATGACTCTGGGGGTTCTTCTCATCGTGGTGATGTCCCTTCGGACCGAGAAGGTTCTACTTCTGGGACCACACCGGATGCCTATGTGGTATATGGTGTTGAGCAGGTTGCTTTTCAACATGCCTTCTCTTCTCACCCATTGCCTGAGCATGTGTGTGCACTGGCTGACTCTGGTATCAGTTTCACAACACCTGGGCGGGTTACTGCTGACCATCATGCCTGGGCCTGTCACACATTGTCTGGACTCAGGTGTGTGCCTGATCTCAGCGATTCCTCTGGCTCGGATGATGGTGATTATGCTTCAGATACTATGCCAGATATGGTGGATGCCTCTGACTCGGACGAGGAGGATGGTGAGCACTCATGGCAGCCCTTTGAAGGAGTGGGTGGTATCCCCTCTGATGATTGGGCATCTGGACTGTTTTGTCATCCTCATGACGATGACTCTGATTGCTCCATCCCAGCTCTAGATTCAACTTCTAACTTTGACTCGGGCGATGATGGTTATGCTTCGGATGCTATGCCTGATCTGGTGGATGCCTCTGACTCCGACGAGGAGGATGATGCGCACTCGTGGCAGCCCCTTGAAGGAGTGGGTGGCATCCCCTCTGATGATTGGGCATCTGGATTGTTCTGTCTGCCTCGCAAGAACCGACTCTGTGCCACGGGCGCCGAGCCTGGGGTTGAGGATTACTGCTCTTCTGATTGGTATTATGATGCACCTGATCTTGCAGGTGGGAGTGACTCTGATAATGAGGATGCATGTGAACCGCGAGGGGGCCATCCTGTGTGCAGCTCGCTCATCCTGTATGTTGCATCCACGGACAGGAAGGCTGACGTGTTCACCAGAGCCCTGCCATTGGCTGCGTGCGGTGGTCAGGTGGCTATGCTGGACAGTGGCGCCTCCAAGCACATCTTCAATTCAGTGAGTGATTTTGGCGATGACTTTGATGCTACTTCCAGTTCCACTTTCAGTGTGGTGCAGGCTGGTACTGTCTCATCGGAGGGCAGCGGGACGGTCACATTTGCCAAGCTGGATGTGTCCACTGGGCGCGCTGTTGGACTGCAGTTCACTGGTGCTCACTGTATTCCTGGGCAGCCATTCAACTTGGTGTCTGTGGTGGCGCTTGAGGATGCTGGGTTCAGTGTTGATTTTGGGGCCAGGCAGATATCCAATGGGGGGGTGACGTTCTCATTCTCTAGAGTTGGCAACCAGTATATCATATATGAAGATCAGATATCTGGCACTTTGGATACCTACATGGCCTGTGCAGCATACCATGATGATTCTGACCGTGACAAGACAGACTGGAAGTTTGAGGAAGCTGGGAAGCACATTGAGGAGCATGGACCCTTCACCCTGGAGTTGTTTGCCTCCAGTGACAACCACATCCTGGACAATTATTGCACAACTGACAACCCTTGCTTCTGCAGGGACTGGGCGGGTGAGGCTTGCTATGGCAACCCACCTTATGAGCATGACACCATCATGAGATGCCTGCAGAAGGCTCTCAGTGACTTTGATCGGGCGCCTCACTCCACCAAGTTCCTCTTGGTATTACCCAGATGGAAGACAGCCAGCTGGTGGCAGTTTACATCTCAGTTTACCATTATCTATGAGTACCCTGCTGGAGAGAAGATATTCTCGGCTCCATTGGATTCATGCTACAATGTGGAGAACCTGGAGATGTGTGGGGAAGACAGAGTATGGGTTAGGGAGACCAAGTGGCCAGTGGTGGTGATCTACAAGGATGGACATACAGTGATGAAGCTTGATGCCAAGATGCTTGCACACGTTCGCCTTGGACATATTGGTGACGTGACCATGCAGGAGATGCTGGACGAGGAGGTTCCTATGGGTATCACCACTGCGCAGTATGCCAAGAGTCTGGTATTGCGCTGTCCTGAGAGGTGTGTTTCCTGCAGGCTCACCAAAGCGATCTGACCTTCTATGAAGTCTACGGGTAGGGAGCGCGCTGAGGAGATTGGATTATTGGTGTGGTCTGATACCTGTGGACCATTCAGGCACAGTACCGGTGGGTACCGGTGGTTCGTACTCTTTGTGGACGATTGTACAGCGTGGATATGTGTGTACTTTCTGAAGAAGAAGTCGGACTACCTGGGAGCACTGGAGGGGTTCCTGATTGAGGTGAGGAGGCACAAGAGCCGCATGAGGCTTGACGAGAAGTGCCATATGGTGCTACATACTGATGGGGACTCCACCATGATTGCTGGGCAGACACAGCAATACTGCAAGGAGCAAGGTATTGAGCAACGTCATGGATCGCCCTACCTTCATGAGAACCAAGCTCGTGTTGAGAGGTCCCACAGGACAGTGCAAGCAATGGCTCGGGCACTGCTTGTGACATCTGGCTTTGGTGTAGATGTGTGGCCACTTGCTGTTCGACACTCTGTGTATATTTTGAACAGGACATTCCAGAAGCCTCTGCACAAGAAGTCCCCCTACTACAAGTTGTATGGACAGCACCAATACCTTTCACTTCTTCGGGTATTTGGCTGTCTGGCATATGCTTTTGTGGACCCGGACAGCAGGGAACACAAGCTCAGTGATCGGGCAAAGCAGCTGAGGTATGTTGGTCACTCTGAGGTCTCGTCAGCCTACTTACTGTATGATCCTGAGTCGGGGAAGATAGTCAAGTGTGGCATGGTCAGGTTCCATGAGGCTGTGGACAAGCTGGGCAAGGTGGTCACCACTTGGGATCCCTCTGCAGTGGCCCCACTGAGTACCAACTTCATGGTGACGACGTTGGATGCAGCATATCATGACACCCTTCCGAGTGGACTGGAAGATAGTATTCTTGGTGTTGGGGTCTATCTACTTGATGACAGTGATGAGATCCTGGCGGTGCTAAAGGTGAAGGCAGTGGATGTGACATGCTGGGTGAGCCTCCGGGACTATCTGGATGGCCAGCCCAAGCATATTGTTGCTGTACGCTCAGCTGCGCACACTGGTGACCTCAATGTCAACTACCCATTGTTTACTGAGGTCATGGCAAATGTTGGACGTGAGAAGTTGGAGGCTGGGATTATGTGCGCACGACCTGTGGGAGCTAGCTCAGTTCCATAATGTGTTATGTTACTCACAAACTTCACGCACATTGACCTGCCAGTGGGAAAAGTGCACTTCCCTCCGGAGCACACATGCTTGGCAGCAGTGGCGAGGTCGTGTGCTGGGGACTCGGTGGATGTGCTACCAGATGGAGTGACTGAGCCCAAGGGGGTCAAACAAGCTATGGGGGCGCCAGATGCTGATGAGTGGATGGAGGCTATTCAGGCCGAGCTTGAGGCCCTGGTTACAGTCAAGCAGGCTCTCATGATGATGGACATGGAGGATGTGCCTCCTGGTGTTCGCCTGTTGGACATGGCGTTGGTGCTGAAGGTGAAACTGGACAAGCACAGGCAGCTACAGAAGCGCAAGGCGAGGGTGTGTGTGCGGGGTAACAAGCAGGAATATGGTGTTGACTACTTTGACACCTTTGCCCCATGCACACAACTATCTTCGGTGAGGCTGGTCATCATCCTGGCGCTCAACTTGGGACTCGAGGTGTACCACATGGACGTGGAGACTGCCTTTTTGAACTCGACCCTGGAGGAGGACCTGTATGTCAGGCTCCCTAGGGGGCTGGAGTATCAGGGCAGGACATGTGCCAAGCTCCTCAAGGCGGTATATGGTCTGAAGCAGGCGGGCAAGGAGTGGTTTGACACCAGTGATGCCTTCATTATGAATTATGATAAGAGGATGAGGCGCAGTGATGTGGAGCCTTGCCTCTACTACATTCGGGACTCTGACAACACGGTCATCATCCTGGCATATGTGGATGACTACCTTTGTGCCACCGACAGTCGATCATGGTATGACAGCTTTGTGGCGACCTTCAACTCGCAGTATGCCTGTAAGGACTTGGGTGTGCTGGATCTGGTGATGGGTATTGGCGTGCGCTGGGGCCCTGGAGTGGCATATCTCTCTCAGTCTGGGTACATCTCCCAGATGATTGACACCTATGGGCTTAAGGATGCCAAGCCAGCTAGCCTACCCATGTCTCCAGGGTGCTCTCTTGCTCCATCTGATGGCAAGGATACCACCATTCCGTTCAGGGGGCTACTTGGGCAGCTGCAGTGGATTGCAAGGTGCACGCGCCCTGATATCATGGCTGCTGTATCTGCTCTCTCTCGGTTCTGTGCGTCCTATGGCCCAGAACACTTTGTGGCGCTGAAACAGGTTGTCAGATACCTCAAGGGCACTATGAGCTACGAGCTGGTGCTGCGGACAACCTCTTCTGTGCCAAGGGGGCTGGGTCTGGCTGGTGGAGCACTACCAATGAGCATATACACTGATACTGACTATGCTGGCTGCAAGACAACGAGGAGGTCTACATCTGGCATTGCAGTCTATCTGTGTGGAAGCTTGCTCATCTTCTCCTCGATCATGCAGAGGTGTGTATCACTGTCGTCTACCGAGGCTGAGATCATCGCCATGTCTGAAGGGGCTCGTGAGATCAAGTACATCATCAATGTGCTGAACGACTTGGTGGACATCTGCAACCCGGTGCCTATGTACTGTGACAACCAAGGGGCCATTCATTTGGCCTCTGACTATGTGAACAACAACAGGTCCAAGCACATAGAGGTGAGGAACATGTACATCCGGGAACTGGTGAAGTCCAAGACAGTGGAAGCCTCGTACGTCGCCTCAGCGGACAACACAGCTGACATCTTCACCAAGCCTCTTCCTTTACCAGCCTTCCTTACACACAGAGAGAGGCTTGGTATCATGAAGTTGAACGACTCCGACCCTGAAGACTGAAGATTGAAGGGGGCACCATCCCCATAAACTGGAGCTGGAGGGGCACCATCCCAAGAACTGGATATTGCTGACTGAAGGGGCACCATTCCCAAGAACTGGCAGTAGGACAACTAGACAGTCACCCTTTAGAAGGGGTATTGGAATCGGCAAGTGCCTGCTGATCAGTTTGGTGTAAAGAATGACTATCTAGGCCTTATACAGTAGTCAGGATGCTCGAACCCTGAAGAAACCCTAAAGAAACCCTGTGGAACCCTTAGATCTAGATCTGTAGATCTGCTGAACTAATCGTGGCCGTCAGATCACTGATGACCATCGGGAAGTGCGTAATGAGTTCATCTGTACTCAGGAGTGTCACTGCGGTCGGTATGAACACGACAGTGACACGTAGGACTCTGTTTCGTGAACTTTCACATAAGATCGCCCAATCAGTAATGATGGCGCGCAAATGTTCGTGGCGTTTCGAGTCGCGAACCGGTATATCTTTTGATAATGAAAGTTTATGCTTGCTTTTGTGTAAACGAAACTCTCGAATTCCTATAGGGGCGCCAGCACTTGTCCTGCAGCCAGTGTTGGAGGGCAGCGCACCGGCATTGTTACTGCAGCCCGTATTCCCGAGGTTCAGCTCGGTCAGTGCAATGTTATGGCTCATTAACTGCATCAGCCTGTTGCCACGTGTGCACACTCTCAGTCAGCGCAATGCTATGGCGCACTAACTGCACCAGCCTGTCGCCACGTGTGCACAGTCTTGGTGCGGACTACAGGAGAGCCGACGCCCGAGCAGCAGAAGCGCAGGGGGCGCGAGGGCAAGCCGAGATCGTGGAAAGCACACTCCCAGGGAACGAGCCACGAGGGACAGCGCCCCGCAGGAGGCGACGCCGCGAGAGTCATGCGCGGGGATGCGATAAAACTCGGGTGAGATTACTTCGGAACAGCGTCCCACACGGGGTTGTCACTGATATCGAAGGAGAGTACGGACTTCGCCAGCTTTGGAATCTGGCAGATGATCACCCCCTCCGCATTCAATGTGCGCTCCTCATACACGACGTCGATCCAGGGGAATGGGCAGAGCCCTAACCATCGCGCAGTAGCTTCACAGCATGCTAGCAGCAGCTTGCAAATCACAGCTCAGCACCTGGTAACCAAGCACGGAGAGTGCCGCACGGCTGTGAAGTTCAAAGCGTGAGACACACGGCAGAGACATGAGGCACGGCTGTGAAGTTCAAAGCGTGAGACACACGGCAGAGACATGAGGCACGGCTGTGAAGTTCAAAGCGTGAGACACACGGCAGAGACATGCGGCACGGCTGTGAAGTTCAAAGCGTGAGACACACGGCAGAGGCATAAGGCACGGCTGTGAAGTGTGGTGTAAAGTGTACGGCAGGAGGCAGGAGGCAGGAGGCAATGGATGTAAAGTTTGAAGTGTAAAATTTACGGCAGGAGGCAGGAGGCAATATATCTAATGTGTTCGGTGTAAAGTGTACAGCTCACACCTGAGGCGATGAGCATAACGTTTGAAGTGCAAAGTGCATGACATGGCACAGATGGGTATTAGGCTTGAAATGTTAAATACGTGGCTTGACACATAGGGGGCATGGGAGTCAAGTTGAATGTACTACGGCATGAGGCGTGAAGGGATGTTCATAAAATTTGAAGTGTAAAATCCATGGCATAAGGCATAAGGTAATGCGTGAGAAGTTTGAAGTGGAAAATGCATGGCATGAGGCTTGAGGCCATGCGTATTAAGTTTGAAGGGTAACGTGCACAGCAGGAGGCAAAAGCACAAGGTATGCAGCGTAAGGCATGCAGGATGAGGCCTGAGGATGAAGATGTGGTTTGCGAGGCGTCAGGCATGCTCAACAACGAACCACCTTGGCGCGACCCTTGCGAGAGCCTGGGGAGCAGGCAGATGCCAGTCCAGTTGCTGCTCAGCAGTTGTCAATAAGCCAACCCCGAACTAAAAACTCGCAGGGGTAGCTCGGAATGCCAAAGGAGACAGTCTCCCAGACCAGATAGAGTCATCCATCAAGACCTAGCAAATATGCTTGATCCTGAGCCCCGACCCTGGAGCGAGCGAGGGGGCACGCGAGTACCTGGATTGCGGTTATCAAGCACGAGGCCCCCTTGCCCGTGATGCCGTTGTCCGCGAGGTTCAGATATACGATTTTGCTGTGCTCCAAGGAATCAGCAATCGCAATTGCTCCTGAGAATCGAAGCCAAGCAGGAAGCTGAGGGGTGACAGAAGTTGGAAACTTGAGCACGTGCTGAGATGAGTCTGAACAGCGTCCCGCGGAGGTTCTGCTGCACATAAAGTAAGGTGAAACCAGAGATGCGGCCATCCCTCTCCGATGACCAAACAAGAATTGCTGCTGCCCCTCTTCATAGACAAAAGCTATCTGGGAATAAAATAGCAGAGTTCATTTTCAACTGTGGTGCTTCACTTCCTCGCCAGAAAGACAGCACTGGTAGAACGAAATCTTGGCATCGCTGATTTATGTGTGACAGATGACCGCAGCATTGATGAGAGGACTGGCCAGAGCGTCTCCTGGTGCAGAGTCCGGGAATGTGAGGAGAGAGGGGAACGAGCCGAGCACCTCTATCGCCGATGCAGTTCCCGGGGATCTCAAGCCGCACAATGTACGCGTTTGCCTGCCTCAGATCAGAGGAGCAGTTTATGTCACAAGGCCAATTTCCGCAACGATTCATGGCTATGCAGACGAGTGCGAGGTTGATGCCTTCACGCAAGCGCCCCTAGGTCCGTGTGAGAGTGCTTGAGTGTGAGGTCCTTTTGAAAGCAAGCACAAAAGAAGGCTAAGTCTCGTTCGTGTAGTCTCAGTTTTGGGAGCATAGCACCGGGCTCAGAAAAACTGAGAAGTCGAACCCTCTCCCATATTGTTGCAGATAATCCCCGTTGCAGCTCTCACAGCACATGCACTCAGGCTGCATATGGGCGTTTCCAGACAACAAAAGGTTGTAGATAACAAAGGAGATAGTCGCACATTACTTTCTGAAAATGGTGTTTGCATGTGCGATATCGTTGTTGCTTCAAAAAGAGTCGCATCAATGAGTCACGAGCGTTCCGCCCTAGAAACTAGCAAGTGCGAGAGTTGGAATAGGACGCTTGCTCGGGAAACTGAAGAAGAGAGTGGGCGAACCGCCAAAGCCTTTCCGAGCGCTTCACCACCGTACGCGCCCATTTTGTACTTTGGAGCGTAGAAGTCTGCCGTGTGCGCACGAAGCTTTTTCAGCACGTTAAGGCTTGGCACCACACCGCCTCCCTTACACGCGACCTCGTACTCCAGGCCGCCGTCGGGAGCCTTCTCATCCTGCGCGAGAACTCGCCCCAGCAGCGCGCGGTCACCGGCGCGCAGCGCAATGAGTTGAAAACCTGGCATAATTGGTTTCCCCACACCTTCAGCCCAACGCAGAACCACCTCGACTTACGCATATTACGAGTCGGCGCCTTAAGCAGAAGGAGCACACGACTACCCCGAGCTGGGAGCTCCTCTATGACCGCACATGCGAGGCTGTGCCTGTGGTATTTAACGGCAGCAGGTCAGATTCGCACCTCGTCTTCTGACTCATCGTCCGAAAGCGAGGCCCTCGTCCCGTTTCGAGACAGCCTCCCTGTAGCCCACTTGCTGCTCGCGGAAGCAGTGGGCACTTCCACCCGTTTTTTCCGAATTAGGTTTCCACAGGTCTCGAAGAACGAGCTTGTCATCAAGAACTGCTCGAAGGTGATGTTCCCCGTGTTATCCAGATCCATGCTCTTCAGGAGGGGATACGCAGATTTCCCAAACCCAAGCTCATCGAGTCGTTTTCGTATGTGAGCGGCTGCACGCATACCCGGGAGAGCATGGGGTGCATAACGTCAGTAATACTAGGTGATCGACGACTCGGGTGCAATAAAGCACCCAGCTGCATCGCGATTTCACATATCGCCAAGGGGCTCTCTGTCCACATGTTTGGCCACGCTTCGAGCACACGCGTACTGTCTACGGAGAACGACGAGTAAGCTCAAGAAGACGCCGAGGATTTCACAGGGGATATAATAGCTTCCCATGCGCAAACCTGAGGTATATCGGTGGTTAACTAGAATATGACTCCGCAGCAAATCGTGTGCGATGGGTAAATTTTCCGACCAGGTCTGAAACACCCTAAAACACAGGTCGCGTAAGTGCGTACCTGTACAAATGCCACGGTCAGCACTTTCGTTGTCACACAATCTTTGAAAAAGGTCCCATTCTTCCGGGTTTCTCTCCTTCAAGAAATCGAACTTGCCGGAAGGTGACGTCTCCTCAGCAGGCTCGTCTGTAGACGCCTCGATAGGAATACAGTGTCTTGGAGTTCGCGAATAGGGAGGTGTATACTTTAAATATTCATTCGTCTGAAATGAAGACGTTCTTTCTTTCGGCCGTTGGGCAAGCCGAACTCGAGGTGAGGACAACATTGAATAGGTTGTTAAAGGAGGCCGGCCTAGTCTATGGTGCTTATCGCAAGATGGACCCCTGTCGTGCGCAATCCTAGAAATTGTCTCACTTCAAAATAGATGTGAGCAAGGGGCAGGCCATCTTATGCGCATCTAGTGTAAAGGGGCCTCTTCTGTTTTATATAGAGTGAAGATAAGTTCACCAATATTTGTTTTTGTACCGCAATGTTATGTTTTCTCAAATCTCAAAATCTCCACTAGGCCCACATGAAATGCGGGGGTATCGGGGAAATGAACGGTCGATCTGCGGTGTCATGTCACGACTCGTGACGTCGCGCCGCGCCGCGCCGCACCGAGCCGTGACCTCGTAAGTCAGGTTGACGATGGCGATTTTATACGATGACACTATCGTACGGACTATCCAGACTCAAGACTGGCTGACTGAGACACTCGCGACGGTCGCGAGTCGCGACACGTTCAAGCAACGAGATCGACGTTGACGATTCGTTTTCGTTTTTGGTTTTTTTTTTAAACTCAATCGTCCGATTTTTTCCAGCATTCAGGACGCTGACGCTCGGCTGAAATGCGCCCAAGACCGAACCCTGTCCGCTGTGATTCCATCCCCACTCACGTCAGGGCCGTCCTTAAAACTCTACTGTAATAATAAACTGGTTTGGGAACCTCTGCTCTTTATGTTCTAGGACCGAAGCAAATTACCTTACCTTACCGTAATCACTCACCCGACGTTAAGAAAGCAGCCAGCGTTTTTTTTTTTGGGGGGCGTGGGTACCCAACTCGATGAGTACGGTTGGCTAGCTTTTTCGGCTAAGAATATTCCAGAAATAAGAAACCTTGGTGTTGGCGCCGCAGGCGATTTTTCCTGAAATTATCGCCGTTTTAAGCGTTTATCAATGAAAGTTTAAGAAAATAGCTGGCTAATTGAAAGAAAATGGCTTACTATTCTTCGACTTTTCGTCTTATGGCGTGGGCCGACGTGGGGTACCCAACTCGATGAGTACGGTTGGCTGGCCCGAAATCCTTGTTGTCTTAAATATGGGCGATTATTGTACCTTACCTTACTTAACGCGCGATATGGGAAATATCGAGTATGAATATTAGCTATTGTACATGTAATTATTACGTTTCGGCACATTCGTCATGGAGACAAAGATATATATAAAGATGGGTATATATATATCAAAGCGGCTCCTAAAACACTGTGTGAAGCATCCAGTGAACAACTCCAGATATCACAAACTAAGATGAGATAATAAAATACTTGGGTGGTTTTATTATCGGAGAGCGAACGTAATGCAAGGGTGACGGTGGCACCTCAGGTCGAGGGGTGACTACTGACTAGAGACGGTACCGCTGCATAAGTCATTACCACCATGTGACACACCTCTGAAATTTTTCTCCAGTCACCCATTCTGTCGATTTTCGACCAATGATCTTTGGAGGATTCTTCCGCGATCACTCACCACCTCCCGGATATGTTAACGAGCACAACCCGATTCATGGACGAGAAACGATTGACGGCTGACGTGTGCATGGCATGCATGCCACACCGATGGCAAGCACCATGTAATCATCGATTTGACCATCTTAGCCGATGCATGCGATGGAGGATAAATAGGCGAAATTAGAACATCCCCAAATCTAATGCTATTAAAATATGATGCAGAAATATACGTGTACAATTATATATTACTATATATGCGACCTTGTCTTGAAAAAATTCACATCTCATATGTCATGTCATGTCATGTCATGTCATACATGGTCATGTGATTTGACGATTGCGAATCTATTGAGAGCAATAGTCACTCTTGACGACTATTGCTCAAGAGTGAGCAATAGTCACTCTTGAAGGGTAAACAATTTTATATATTAAATATGCGATGTCATGTTAAATATTCTATAGCTATTTACTTACAATGTACACGTGTTGTGAATCCCTGAGCTGAATGTATGTCATCTGCGACTTTGAAAAATTTCTGAAGAATCCGAATGAGCTCTTCGCTTTCGCTCTATTGAATTCTCGCAGTGTCGTATCTTTATATTATAACCAGCCTGTGATATTCGAACTGTTTGTCCGATTTTACAGTAACATTCATAAAAAGAATGTATTTGCGTCATACAGTTCGTTTCATAAGGTCGAAGCTACACTTTGCAGTTTGCCTTGCGACAAAGCAGACTGTGAGGAGATGTGATTCGATAGAATGCGGACTATCTCCGGGGTGCGCTTCCTGTTGAGGACACGCGTACGTCTTGCAGAGACCTACCCGAATTCTAAGGCAAATATCCTGCTATTTTTGTGTCGTTGACTTGGTAGAGGACTGTCAAACTTTTGAACGCGGCAGGTTTGAACTCAGTACGTGTATAGATAGCGCTTGTCAACGCTGCTACTTATTCGGAAACAGAGCTCTTCTCAGCTATTTTCACAATCCGCGTTCTGCTTTATTTGGCAGAGGTTCGCTCAGAGCTCTCTTTCGCACCGTGCTTGTATTGTTCACGCAATATCACTATCACAGCTTTAACATATATCTTCCATACCGTATCTGAAGCGACGGCTTGGCGCAAACACGGTGTTGTTGCGCGTCAATAGAGTTCGCTTTTACATATACTACATAGGTGATTTCACCCCACATCTTTTATAGAGGCCTTGTTCACGTACGAAATCAGAGAGGAATGTTGTGCGCGAGTTCTGCGCGAGTGTCAAGCGCGCTTACGCCTTGTTCGGATAACTTTCCGGAGCGCCCTGGTTTTATAACATTGTCCAAATGTTTTGAAGCGCGTATTCATGTATTGCCCCTCCGCAAATTTGAACCACCACTAGGATGGAAATATAGAAGCAACGCTTGAGTCTTGGGGAGTGAGGTCGCCGTGTTTTCCGTCAGAAAGTTTTGCTGTCTCCGTGAGATTGTTTTGATCGCAGGCAATTGGTTATGTAGCTTTTAACCCGTTCGAAAACAGTCGCGCCCTCATCTTATGAGCCCTTATCTTCGAAGATTATATGCACCGCTTTGGAAGTTGAACTTTGAGAAGTTGAAAAGTGTTTTCAATTCTCCCATGCAAGAAGCTCGCCGTTGCTAAGCTTTCAGGTCAGCCTGCCAAACATTTTGCTTTTGTGTAATTTTGACCATTTTATGTAATATTGACCATTTATTTTCCTTACAAAACTCAGGAAAAAGCTTTTCAAAATGTTGATGCACTTTCAAAATTTTCTTTGCCCACTTCAATACACATATTACTGAGTCATTCTCTTTTGAGCTAGAGGCTGAGTCAATCTCTGCTGTGAAATTCAATTTAGGTCTCACGACAATCTTATAACGTGTTATTTCAGGTTGATGTAAACTTTCTTTGCTATCCACTTTTTGGCGCAATTTGCAATTTGCAATGCAATTTTTCCACTTCCATGATGGGCAGGTCAGCCATGAGGCAATACATCTGCATCCTCCTCCAGTGCAACCTAGCTTATGGCAACACAGCATGCCGCGAAACATCTTCACCAACTTGGATCCAACCTGGACTTCAGCCTTGCCTGCAATGGGATTTGAACAGCCTGTCTTACAGCACCTTCCCCGTTCACCTTTTACTCCGAAGATGCAGCTACCAAAGATGCAGCTTCCACCAGTCGCTCGCAAGGATACTGGTGGCTTCACATCCCCCCCCCAAGATTCTCCGGTGGTGGAGCAACAGAAAACCGAACGCCTAACATACAAACTCCTCAACAATCCCGAAGTACTCCTCCTGCCAGAACTCGACCCCCTTCGAGCAATGGCAAACTGTTCAAGAAGCAACGGAGGGATAGTGGTGTGCCTGCCGGTGAAGATCCCTTCTTTGCAGATGGTGAAGAGGTAAAGAAGGGGGCAGGTCGTGCACGGACCCATTTGTATGACAAAACACCAACATGGGCTAAAGAAGCCGAAGATGGAAGTGTGAGATATGCAGAATGTGGCGCTATCAGAGAGCAACGGCAACTCCTTAATGGAGCCATAGGATTTTATGCTGCGTTATTCACAGGAAAAATCAGTTATGTGAAATCTTTCAAGTATGATGCTCAAACAAAAACAGTCACTTTTGCCTTGCCAGATATTGATCTCCTGTGGCGAACACGTACAGAGAGGGCAAGGTTGAATGTGGAGGACCTCACAGAGTCCTTTGCTTACGCCCTCAACATAAACATGCGAGGTGCGCTCCCGAGTCTCCCATTCAACCACAATATGTTGTTGTATCCTCCATCGGTCAGCCCCGTGCCAGATGCGTGCCTCGGGACTCCTCGCTCAGCCCCGTGCCAGATGCGTGCCTCGGGACCTCGCTCAGCCCCGTGCCGATGCGTGCCTGGAACGCATTGGTCGCCCGTGCTAGATGCGCCCCGGATTGATACACTCATGGCTAAGCCCGTGCCAGATGCGCGTCGACTCGCTCCCCGTGCCGAGATGCGTGCCCGGGACTCATTGGTCATCCGTGCCGATGTGGCCTGGGACTCATTGGTCGCCTGCCGATGCGTGGCTCGGGACTCTCATTCGCCCCCGTGCCATATGCGTTCGTCGGCACTCCTCGCTCAGCCCCGTGCCAGATGCATGCCTCGGGACTCCTCGCTCAGCCCCGTGCCAGATGCGTGCCTCGGGACCCATTGGTCAGAAGATTCATCGCGGGTGCTCGCGGGTGCTCGGTTTCATCGCGGGTGCCAAACAGTATAGGATGCAATCAAAATTCAGGTATGCTATGCTTACTTAGTTCTCTCGTTCATCAGGCTATGCGTGTAATAAAGGTTGCACTCAATATTTACACAATCAAGAGTATTACATATTGCGTACACATAAAATGGTAAGCAAGAATTCATAAGTAAGGGTGGTAGTATTCAAATAGGACTTCCGCGCGCGTGAAATCATCATTCCAAATCAAGTTGACGGGAGCAACGATATCTGCGAAAGAACGAGACATCCACTGAACACAATGAGTAACGGCAACCAAACCATCGTTGTCCGTATCAGAGGAGAATAACTTCACTAGGACGTAAGAATCGAAAAATGTAACCAGCTCACAAATCTCATACGGCCCATAAGGAATTCCCAAGGCAGCATACTTATTTCTCTCGCAATCGAACGTAACAAACCCGTCACAGTATTTCTTGAAGCACTCTCTCCCGCGAGGCAAGAGGGATTCGATTTCATCCGCGCTTAAGTCCAAGGATTCCCTCAGAGAATCGGCACACCACTTATGAAAGATTCGAGGCTGATCGAGTGGTGTGTCACGCGCCTGATTGCTTGATAGCTTGACTCTCCACTCAAGCAGCTTACTCCTGCCATGTTGATAATCAGGCGCAGATACGTGTCCACCTTGTCGAACTCCGCCTCCCCCGCCAAGCCGCCCAAGTTAATCCAGAACGTCATACCCATGGATTTGGCATTGTGGAGAAACTGAGCTTCTTCCACCAAAATGCCTGCCCCTCTAGACGAGCCCGCTCCGTGGTCCCCGCCTCCTCGTTGCACCTCGTCTTCCATCTGTAAGTAAAAAAAAACATTTTTAGCATGTCTTAAAATATAGAAAAGGATGCTTTGGGAGGGAGAACACCGTTTGAAGCAGAAGTAAAAAGTAATTTACCTGTCGGTTGGAGGTGCCCTTTTTGCCAGCTTTCTTGGCGGGTCCCTTAGCGGGCGAAGATGAGGCCTTGCGCTTTTTGGTCTTCGAAGCCAAAGGGTTTTTCATGCCCTTCAGGTCAAACCTTCTGTAAGCCTCCATGATGGTAACGCAGAGGTCCCACGTCTGCGGCCGGAAATTGGCAACGGTCCAGTGCATGAAGTACGTGTTGATAAGCGTTTCGCCGAACACAAAATGCTTGGACATCGCTACTTGCTTCACATGCGTCCTCATCGACTGGTTCAAGTGAGACATTACGGGGTACCAATCTGTGACCCGATCGACTTAATCGAAGCGAGCTGCTCAACAACGGGTCAGAATTGATATTTTGAAAGGGAATTTTGAGGTCGTAGGTGTAGAAGACGCGCGTAGCCCGAATTTACCTAAGAGAGTCGTTTTGTGGCACGTTATTGCATTCGTGCCACACCGGGAGGGCGTGCACAGAGTAGTTAAAATTGTTGTGATGCCGAATCGAAGCGAGCTGTTTAGCAAGGGTCAGAATTGGTATTTAGAATTTTGAGGTCGTAGGTGTAGAAGAGGCGTGTAGCCCGAATTTGCCTAAGAGAGTCGTATCGTGGCACGTTATTGCATTCGTGCCACACTGGGAGGGTGCTGGAAACAGCGTGGCATTGTGAAAAGGGAATCCGCCCAAGAATGATGTGCCATAAAAAAATAAACGCTGCTCGCAAGTGGCTAGAAACAAAAAATAAAAGCTGCTGAAATAAACCGGATCCCACCTACAGCAATTGGCTAGCGTCCAAGAGAAACGTGCCGCCGGTCAGTAAAAGAAAATCAGTAATCATCGGAATAATACTCTTCCCCATCGTAGCTGTCAAAATGCTCAGCAAACTCCTCTCGCGCACCACCATACTCCTGAGCATCGTAGGCCCCTGCGTCCCAGGCGGCCCACTCCTCTGCGGTGCAATCTTCAACGAACTCTCCTCCTTCAGAGAAAGCTGCTTCCGGAAAATTATCGTTTTCAAATTCTTCTGTGTCTGGCTCATGAAATGAAACTGTGCCCACAGAAAACTCGCGTTGCGGTAAAAAGTCCTCCTCGATCGAGGGTTGCAAAACTCCGCCATAAGATTCCAGCTGGAGACCTGTGTCCAGCGAAGAACCCTGTTCCAATCGAGAATCTAAAAATAGCGGAGGGGCCAAGTGGCCATAATCCCTGTCTTCCTCTTCCAAACTGTCTTCAGAATCATCGAAATACCCAACAGGGTACTCCGATTCATCTTCCTCTTCATCAGAATCAAACTCCTCAAAAGTGCGTACTGCCCCAGAGCCCATATAGGGAGGCGTCACAGTAGGGGGCGCATGAATATAATGAACTTCGCGACTCACAGGAGGGGCCTGTGCGTGCGCGCTACTCGCCCCAGGGACACTAGGGGAGGGTCTAGTGGTGGTAACCTGAGAATGAACAGAGCGGACACCCAAAATCACGGGCCCATCTCCAACACCCTTTTCGCACAGCGAAACATTAGAACTCTCGGAATCCACTGCTGTCTCAGACCCGCCGGTCTGAGCACCACCAACCATAGTGCTACCAGGAGAAACAACAATCTGCAAAACAATCGGCGGAGAAACTGCCAGTGATTCCGTCAAAAGGTCCGAGCTCCGAAAATGTGAAAGAGCGCGAGCCATAGAAGAAATGAGCCCAACAGTGCGCGAGCGGTTCAGCGATTCCAGGTTCGCCAACTTGCCATCAATGGAAGCTAGAAGAGCTGAGAGCTCCTCACTCGAAGAAATCTGAGAATGATCCATAAGAAACAAGGGAAATCAAATAAGGATTCAACTCAAGAAAATCGTAGAGCACCACTCCGTCGTAACGACCCACTGCCAAAGAGCGCTCCAAGCTCTAGCGTAATTCTGATCTAGAGTGTCTCACAAGGCGTGAGAACACTCAAACGAAAGATATAGACCAAAATAAACAAAATAATACGCTAGAAACAAATCACGCAAGCGTGAAGTGAGTCCCATAACCTGCTGGAACAGCTCCACAGACAGTGGGGACCCGAGAGCCGACGGAACAAACGGATCACTAGACTCGTATAGATGGACATAAATACTGAGTCTAGGTCACTAGCTGTACACCGAGAATGACGAACTGGATATGACACCTGACTGTACGAACTAGTCAGGCTGTCATTTCCAGCAGAGGGCGTGCACAGAGTAGTCAAATTGTTGTGATGCCGAATCGAAGCGAGCTGTTTAGCAAGGTTCAGAATTGGTATTTAGAAAGGGAATTTTGAGGTCGCAGGTGTAGAGGAGCGTGCAAGCCCGAAATTTCCTAAGGTGTGCTGGATTCAGTGACCCGTAGGTCATAACTTATCTGACTCCCGTTAGCTGTACCAGTACTCGTACAGTACTAGGTGACAGATCCCTAGGTCACAGACACCTTATATTCGTTTATCTCTGATAATCAGTTTACACTTGTATGAGAAACCTTTCAGTGACCGCCCGATATAATACAGTATATTATATCTCACAGGTTATGGGGTATTACCCCGCTTTTATCACTGCTGACTTTGCCATGATTGGCTAAGCTTTTCCGCTTGGTGGGGCGTTGGGGCCTCGCGAGGTGTTGAATTGGCCACTTTAGGGCGCGCGGTTTGCACCATGTTGCGGTGAGATTGCGAGTTGGGATTTTCGGCAACTTCTTCGGGTGTCCGCGTTGGATTTTGTTTTAGACTGGGCTTGATCACCCCTGTCAGCATCTCCTTGGCCGCCGCGTATTCGACTTCGTTGATTTCGTTCGACCCCTTCTTCTCCTCACTCCGCAACTGCATTGCGGTCGCCCGCCACCTTACACTTTGCGCCTCGCCTTTTCCCCAACCCCCCTCCTATAGGAATTTGTTATGATGACTTCATCCTCCGTTGGTACACCGGCCGTGGGCGCTAGAATGCGCCTGGATTCAATTTTTGCTAGGAACGTGGGTGCTCGCTACAAGAGCACCCCGCAGTCAGCGAATGTCGCACTCGCTGCTGCTGACAAGACACGCGGCAATGCCGTTTTGCAATCGTCTTGGGACATTGACGTTGTGAAGCGTGTTGCGAAGGACACCTTAGGTACTAAGGCGTCCTCATTTTCCGGAAGTGAACCTCATCGACAACTTCTTTGGGATTCCTTGGTTACTGCCTTGGAGGCATCGTTTGTCAACAAGGACAGCGCCAACGAGGACATCTTTGACCTCGTGGACGTCACCAAGGAGGTTCACCCGATCTTCAACGACATTTTACTTCGTGCGCTGGTCTCTTTGACAACGCCACACTCTCCAGCTCGAAGGTGGGTTGACGCTTCCGCTCGGATCTCTCCGCGCGACGGTAAGCGTGCCCTCCTAGAGATCACCAAGCGGCTGCTGCCGCCTGGGCATCGGCCGCTCCGCCATCACGAGGAGCTCTTAGGCATTACTTTTGGGTCGTCTAGTGACCCTGAGCCCTTGGTTGCCCAATTTGACGAATATCTGAAAGCTATCGCGGCTAGCGGAGCGGGTCCCCTGGATGACGAAGCAGCCAAAAGGCAGCTCCTGGCAGCGCTGGACGCCGACTTTTACAAGGAGGTGATCACCCCGCTCCGCCTGGACATCGAGTTGGCGAAGGTGAGCATCGAGGAGGTGTACACTCACGTTCTAGAGGTGTGGTGGAGTGCGAACCCTAATGGCCCTCCCACCCGCCCCAAGACAGCCGCACCTATCCACACGCACACGCCTCTCGGACTGGCTTACGCAGGTGACGAGCAGAGTGGCATCTCGGACTTCCTCGAGGAGTTCGCTCGTATCATTGGTGAAGCCTCTACCCTACGTGCCTCCCTCCGTAGTGACGAGCGCGAAGTTGCACGCGACACGCCGCCGCCACGGAATGATTTTCCCCGTAGGCGTGGGGGCGGTGGTGTCAAATTCCCACCGTCCAAGTGGCGCGACGAGCGGAACCGTGGGACCGACGGTAAGTTTCACGGCCGTAACCGTCACGTGGGATGGAAACATCGCTTCGCGGCCTCCACACTCCCGAAAGGCGGGAATTGGCCTCAAGGCATGAAGCCGCAGGGTGCTAGGAGCATTTCTTTTCACTCCGCATCCTCGGCCTTCGTACAGGAGTGCCCCCTCTGCCCTGGGCACTTCCACGACACGGCACGTTGCCCGATGGTGTGTGGTTCGTGTGATGTGGAACTTCGTGAGGCCGCCATGGACTTGGACGAGGTGGTTTCGGCCTTCTAGACCGCCTTCGACAACGAGAACGACGAGGACTTCGCTGACCTGTGCCACGAGCACGACCAGCCACTGGTGCGTACCGATCCTGAGCCTTTCACCTATCCGGTACGGCATGACGTGGGATTGCGTGCCCACTATGCGGGCTTGGCCCATGGTGTTTCGGGCAACGGCATGGAGGGTGTGCTCTCAGATGCACGAGGCGTCCTTGCGTCCCTGCGGTCTGCGGCTACGGCTGCACAGGTCGGTGGTGCTACCGCATCTGGTGAGCAACCACCGCTGCACATCGGCACTTTGTCTGTGCCGCAGGTGGTGTGCGATGCGCCACCACCTGCCAATCACGAGATCGACACGGAGCTTTACCCTATTTCGGCATCGGACCCCGCTTCTTTCGGATCTCCTTTCGAGGAACCGCTACGAGTGTCTTTTATGGACCGGGTGATGCCCGCATGCTCTGACCCTTCCCTTAATTTGTGTTCGATTGAGCCTTCTCACGACTCGATTCACCCGGGAGAGCTTTCCGTGATCGACGATGACGACGACTCCGAGGGTTGTTCCTTTTTCGGAGACGGGATTCCCTCGGCCCCACCGGCTACGCGGTCACGTGTCGGTGTGGCAACATTGCCGAGAGTCTTCTCTTTTGCATCTCTAGCCCTGCCCGTACTCATGTGTCTTGCATGTGTGTCAGCGGTTCAGGGTTCGGTGGTGCTCGATCGAGCCCCTGAGTTCACCGAAGCAGTGCATCCCGCTGGAGTGTCTACCAACAGTCTGTCTGCCTTGCCGTGCTATTTTACTTTCGGCATTTCTTTTCCCTGCTCTGAGGTTTCGGCAGCTTTGAATTCTGATTTTCAATTTTCGGAATTCCTGATTTTACTCCACGAATCTTTTCCTGGCTCTGACTTCTGGACTCTGGCTTCTGGCTTCTGGTTCTGGACTCTGGCTTCTGGACTCTGGTTCTGGATTATGACTTCTGGACTCTGGTTCTGGTTGAACATCTTTGACAATGACAACTTCTTCAACTCTGGTGAACTCTGCAGCTTTGTGGACCACTTTGAAAGTGGCTGAGTATCTGCAAGATTGAGCTGTAGGAACTTAGCTTGTTAGCAGTTTCCTAGCAGCAGTTTTAGGAAGGGACCGCCCTGGCTAAAGCACAGGCCTCCCTCTAGCAGTTTCCAGCTCTTAGCTGTTTGTTGTTTCGGAACAATTTGCTTTGTCTGTGCCCGCTCTCTGCCACCTGTAACAGCACTATGTACAGTCACAGGGTGGTGTGCTGGATTCAGTGACCCGTAGGTCATAACTTATCTGACTCCCGTTAGCTGTACCAGTACTCGTACAGTACTAGGTGACAGATCCCTAGGTCACAGACACCTTATATTCGTTTATCTCTTATAATCAGTTTACACTTGTATGAGAACCTTTCAGTGACCGCCCGATATAATACAGTATATTATATCTCACAAGGTGTGCATAAAATACCTTCGGCGTGCATAGGTGTGAATTTTATGCAGTCCTCGTGGATATACAATATCCAAGGCAGGGGACTCAGAATCACGTGCGTTGTATTAGGGAGTATGGAGGGTTGGTTGTTTTCGTAGGTGTTGGATGCGATAGGTTGGGGCTTCAGACGTGTCCCTACAGTCCGTAGCAGCAACGGCACACTGCATCAGCAACGGGTCAAAGCAGCAGCAGCACACCACTTGACATTACGTGCTTTCAGTCCATCGGAGTGCTATTAAGTTATACGATTAGTCGTTAGGGAGCTTACCATAGATGAATTTTGTTCCATCGTGTATTCCAAACGTTTACACCCGCGTGCGGCGTACCGTCCGGCATGTGGAATAGAGGAAAGTGAAGTGGGAACGTGTCCCTTACGGCACACATTCTCGTCTATTGGCAAGTGAGACTATGCTCCTTCGGTCCTTCCAAGGGTATCATGATTCTTTGCCTTGGGGTTGGCGAAGCGCGACTGCTCGCAAACTTTGGAAAGTTTTTGGGTTGTTTTGCTGCAGGTTACTTTTGACATTACAGATATGCCCATGCCGTTTGTTTTTTCGGAAGTAGTGTAGAAGATGCTTGTGGCGTAAGCGCGTAACGCAGCACCTGCTTATATACAAGCATCATATATTATTCTGTTTCAACTTTCTACCTTCTTCAAGCTGCCTGGCAGAAGTCCACTAGAATGCCTACGCTAGCTTGAGCAAGGGGAAGTAAGTTTGCATGAAAAGAGACAACGCGCGTTATTAAGTACATTTGGCTCATTCGAGTGTATATTGTTCCATCATTCTCTTAATTTGCAATCTCGTGTTGTCGCCTGCCTTGAGAATGGTATTGTATAAGGGTAATGCATTGTGCTGATCGATTTGGATTAAGGTTCTCCGAGGCTGAATGCCCCCAACTCACTTAAGTTAGTTAGGCGGGCCACTTGTGAGCGTATAATCTTCCCAAGCAAAATGGTTGTCAACGCATTATTCGGAATACCGATTGAAATGTGCACGCGATATAATGGCATACGTTGCGAGGAAGACAGATACGCTGTCCGGCTAAGCTCGCTAGGAAACAAACTGATAATCATATAACTTGTGTCTGGCCGAAGCTTTATGCTCTCGGAAACCCAGACAGCGAAACGATGACTGTACTACTGTACTGTACTACTGTACAGTACAGTGCTAGGATGTCACGGACACGAGACGGAAGCAGGGTCAGGCTAGGGGCTAGTCAGAGCCCATAATAACTAAGCCTAAACCCGAAGTCCAACACACCACCCGTGGGTGTGACTACCTAGCAAGGCAGGTACAGGGTATACAGCCACGTGATAATAAACAAACACCTACGTGCAACTCGGTGGAAACCGATCACTTCTAGCTGGGTGCCGGGGTCTTGACCCGGTCATCCCACTACTGGGCTAAAGCTAATCAAGCTGCCAGGATGATTGACTAGAAACTCAGCCACTTTGAAGCTGGTCAGCAGAGCCGAGTTCAGCGGTTGGGATGTAAATACAGAGTAATCCCGAAGTGAATTGCAGACTGTCTTGTCGAAATTGAGCACCACCAGGCCCAAGTGGGCAAGGCGGTTCTACAGCAGAAAGTAAATCAACTGAAGAACTCAGACAAGCAGACTCCCATGGCGGTTTGAACATCGGAGAAAGAGATAAAAGAACTCGATCGCCTGGCGGCCAATCACGGATGTCCAGAGAGCCAAGTGGCGGATCCGAAGCAAAGAGATCCCCAGTAGACCGATGGACGGTGACTCCGGGCTCAACCAGGCCCCTGTCACCACCGCCCACGGCAACCAGAGACGCCGTAGCACTGGCCAGCAGAGAACAGCAGAGCATCGAGGACATCAATGCACATCGGAGAAAACTCGGCGGAGCCCGTGGACGGCACATCGGAGCTGATAGTGGCGATGCCCCCCTGTCAGAGTCATGCTCAAGAGTGCCGAAGGAGTCAAAAGCCACTTGCTGCCCGCCGTCAGAGTCATTGTCAGAGTCTTGGTCGTTGTCAGAGACCTTAGAGCCAACGTCAGAGGCCTCAATCCTCATGCCAGCAAACAGCGGAGCCGGTGCAGAGTCGCCAAGCTGGAGTGATGGGATAGAGCCAGGCAAGCCGAGAGAGCCAGGGACAGCCACTGGCGGGTCATGAGCCGTAGGCACACCACCAGCCACGAGTGCAGAGGGATCCCGAACCGCAGGCGGTGGCGGAATCGAGTCCTGTGCACTCGAGTGGAACGTGACCAGCGGGAACGAGCCCTCGTCAGCTGCCGCATCCTGAGCGGAAGCCGCCGCATCCCGAAAGTGCCGCAGAGACGTGGGCTCAGCCGTCACAAAAGAATGTGCCGACAGCTCGCACACCTCTGGGCGACCCTCCATCGTGCAGAGCGACTCGAAGGCATGTTCATCCCCAGCGTCATAGAACCGCTGGAAACGAACAGCCAAGCAGTCAGTCTCGTAGTCTTCAACCGCACTACAATAGTGGGCAGAGTGAAGACCGCCGTTGGGGCATTCGGCATGCCAGTGCTTTAAACCACTCTGTGCACACACCGCATTCTTGCAGTGGGGCACGAAGGCACCACTCTTCTTGTCAAATGAGACAGGAGGAGCGGTGCCAAGTGGCCGAACACCAGCACGATGAAGCTTGGCAGCAGAGCGGGTAAGGTGCTTGCCCGCAGGCGGAGGCCCTTCCCGCTTCTGCCGCTTCAGGTCACGAATGTCCTGTTGCATGCGCTCCAGCTGCTTCTGCAGACTGGACAACGCCGCAGCCAGGTCAGACGCGCCATCGCCAAATGACAGGGCAGAGACAGGGGCGTCAGAGACTTTCAGGCCGTGGCGGAACTGCTCCCGCACACGAGCCTGAATAGTCAGGAGAGACACGCCCTGCCGCTGGTCAGCCCGAGCCAGAGAGTTAGCCAAATCACGGTATAGCCACGAATCGCCGAGAGCCTTCAGAAACTGCCGCTTCACCGCGTCCTCTGGCAAGTTGTGGGAACGCTGAACGTCCCTCAACAGGCCATTGAACTCGCGGATGCCACGGTCAGGATCTTGCTGCTGGGGATGCGGACCGCCAGCAGCAACTCAAAAGAGTCAAAGGGTTCCGAACGTTCCTGGAGCATGCGCACCACCTCAAGGGCAGCGCGCTTGCCATCTCCAGGAACGTCGGACCCAGAGGCCTCAAGCCAGTCACGAGCAGGCGAGCCAGGGCGAGCCAGAAATGTCAGAGCCGAGAGCAACAATTCATTCGCCTCATGCCTAGCCTCAACTGCCATGTCAGTCAAGTCAAACAGGGGAGCAAACGCCGATGATTGAAGCACAAACTGCGTGCGGAGCTCATGCATCAATTGTGAAAAAATGTCCACTGCGTCTGCCTCTGTCCCTGCAAAGCGCTCCGATTTGTCGCCTAGAATTTTAGTGGCAACGGTCTTGGCCACCTTTCTGTCGAAATTTTCCCGAGCAAGCCGCTGACATTTTTCAAGAACCTCTTTCGCAGCTGCAGTGGTCGGAGCTGGCAGCTGCGGCGTGTGCGGTGTCGCAGCGTGCTGTGCACCAACATCATCAAAAATCGTTTCTAATCTACGGACGCGAGACCGCGTCACTCTATTTGCTGTGGTAACCATGATGGAGAGACAGGGGAGAAGGTTGAGCTAAACAGGGAGATGGTGTAAGAACGCTTACAGCGGCCAGATAGTTTGTAGAAGTCTCAGCCGTATAGATCAAGATTCACAGGTCGTGAGCGGAACCATGAGAGCGGCCGAAATCAGTCACGTGTGGAACGACCTCGCCGGAGCCAGCGGCGCACGAAACAGATTAACCCTCGCTGCGACGATGCTGCCGTGAAATAAAAAATAATCCGTCACTAACTGATCTCCTGCGCAGCGAAGGCGAGCACAATGCGTGCCGCCATCACTGCCAAGTCAAAAGTCCATACCGTAAGAGTAATCCACCACCGCCCAAGTGGGCGCTCAACCCCTCCTACGTCCTACTTAGCCGAACATGGCAACAGCAAGGCGCTGTGCCATCATCAGAATCACCGGAAAGCCGGTGCGGCCTATAACCTGCGAGGAAGACAGATACGCTGTCCGGCTAAGCTCGCTAGGAAACAAACTGATAATCATATAACTTGTGTCTGGCCGAAGCTTTATGCTCTCGGAAACCCAGACAGTGAAACGATGACTGTACTACTGTACTGTACTACTGTACAGTACAGTGCTAGGATGTCACGGACACGAGACGGAAGCAGGGTCAGGCTAGGGGCTAGTCAGAGCCCATAATAACTAAGCCTAAACCCGAAGTCCAGCATACGTTAGATAGTGGAACTTTAATTTCAATAATCTGAATCGATCATACGACGAGACATGATACGTGACTTAATGGTGTGGATGATGCGATGTTGATAGTATGCCGAGATCTTATCGGTAAAGTCATAGAATACCCACTCGTGCGGGAAGGTATATGCAAGACCCCGCCCTCGTCAACCGTCTAGATATTCCACCGTGGGCGACACCCCGCACCCCGCACACGCTAGGCCTGGCGCGAGGATCCCTGGCGGCCACTTCGAGGGCCTTGTAGAAATAGGCCCGTATTTTTCATCACCCCGGGGTTGTCATCATTTCATTCCATTCGCATTCGGGAAGGTATGCAAGACCCCGCCTCGTCAACCGTCTAGATGTTCCACCGTGGGCGACACCCCCCTACATGGTGCCACCCCTCTTCGACAATGATAAATTTTTCCTATGCCATTTTTTTTGCAGATTTGGACTCCCCGATGTCGATAATGTGGGGGTAAAGCACATCACTTCTTCAGAATACCCACTCGCATGGCGGATCACCATGTGCACCTCCAACCGCGCATCACCCCCCCGCCCCCGCCTTCCCCCCACATGTCGCCACCCCTCTTCGAGCATGTTCGACTTTTCATATCGCAATTTTTATTGCATATTTGGACTCCCCGATGTCGATAATGTGGGGGTAGAGCATATCACTTTTTCAGAAACTTTTTCAGAAAGGGACAGGGTACGGGCGCTGGGAACTCGACAAACTTTTCTGATGACTGCATGTCACGGCTGCGTCTATCGCGTGAGACAGTGACCACAATGAACGTCGCCGGCAGCAGACGGTGAACACATGTCACATCGACATCGCGGACACCATTGCCGCTGCCGCTGCCGCTGCCGATGCCGTTGCGTGACTGCTTACTCGTTACTGTGACACTCGTTCTTCGTTGACCCATCCCAATCCGCAATTGCATCGTAAAATTCTTCAGCTACAGAACGCAATTTCTTCAACGTTCCTCCGCCTCATGGGGCGAACGGTGCTGTGACTGCTGTGATACACGCAGGGATTTCCAAAGTGCTCAGCTACTTTTATTTTTCAGTTCGCCTATCATAATGTGTAAACTTATGATACTATGTGTGCGCAGGTCATGTCGCAGGTATCCGATTGCGAGGAGGGACGCGCGCTCTTGAGATGTGGAAGTCGAGGTTGGCGAATGCCAACCTTGCTTGGGATGAAACCCAACCATATCGAACGTATCGTATTAAGATATACATATTTCACGTTTGCATCCTTGGCATCTATGCAAAGTATGAGGAGCATTGAGTGAGAATAAGTCCTAGGCTGTTTTGGTTTTGGGTTTATGGCGCATTCGCGACCTCTTGGGGTGTGGAAGTCGAGGTTGGTCTAAACCAACCTTGCTTGGGATGAAACCCAATCACATCGGATTATCTTATCGCACCTATCTTAGTTAAGTAATATATATTACAAGTTTGAAGGTCTTTCGAGAACGTTAAGGCGATGGCTGATTTTGTTTTTTGGGGTCGTAATAAATCATGGAAAACAAAATCAGCCTACGAACTTGTCCTAGCCGTTTGAGGCTCAAACCTTACAGGTTCATTGAGAAAAATGTACCGATGAGATAAGTTCGATGTGGTTGGGTTTCATCCCAAGCAAGGTTGGTTTAGACCAACCTCGACTTCCACACCCCAAGAGGTCACGAATGCGCCATGAACCCAAAACCAAAACAGCCTAAGACTTATGTCCACTCAATGCTCCTCATACTTTGCATAGATGCCAAGGATGCAAACGTGAAATATATACGATAAGTTCGATATGGTTGGGTTTCATCCCAAGCAAGGTTGGCATTCGCCAACCTCGACTTCCACATCTCAAGAGCGCGCGTCCCTCCTCGCAATCGGATACCTGCGACATGACCTGCGCACACATAGTATCATAAGTTTACACATTATGATAGGCGAACTGAAAAATAAAAGTAGCCGAGCACTTTGGAAATCCCTGCGTGTATCACAGCAGTCACAGCACCGTTCGCCCCATGAGGCGGCGGAACGTTGAAGAAATTGCGTTCTGTAGCTGAAGAATTTTACGATGCAATTGCGGATTGGGATGGGTCAACGAAGAACGAGTGTCACAGTAACGAGTAAGCAGTCACGCAACGGCATCGGCAGCGGCAATGGTGTCCGCGATGTCGATGTGACATGTGTTCACCGTCTGCTGCCGGCGACGTTCATTGTGGTCACTGTCTCACGCGATAGACGCAGCCGTGACATGCAGTCATCAGAAAAGTTTGTCGAGTTCCCAGCGCCCGTACCCTGTCGGCTGTCCCTTTCAGAAAACTCACTGGCGCAACGGATGTGCACATCCCCACTATGACCCTTGACGGAGCTCAAAATGGTCTATAATTATACCCAAACTTTGGCCGACCATAACTTTTGATTGGTTGAGAATCTCCTTAAATTTTAATGCAGTTTGGATCAGCTCGTCGAGACCTTCAATTTGGTGGGTTGGCCGTCTTGAATGGATGACTTTTTTTTGTGACCACCAGAACGATAGACAATAGAGGTAGAGAAAAATTCTGGAAATGTGGCACGTCATAGAGCTAAAGAAGCCTTCCGCTTCGGCTTGAAGTAAAAGCACCAGGGCTCTATAGCACTAGTAGACCTCTACTTCCTACGCTCGTCAAGTACTCGTGATCTGTAAGGCAATTTCTCCCACACTTGACACGCGCTCTAATGCAAGTATTGCGTTGGGGACACGGAAATGGATCACAACGCGACAGTGCACTATGCCGACACCGTCTACTTGCGCTCCCTGTCCTCTAAAGGAGGGAAGAAGATGCTCGACGTGGACCCTAGCGACTGCCTGGTCCGCGCGAGGTGGAATGACACAGGGCGGTATCAAAAAGTTCGCTTCGAACAAGGTGGTTTAGGCTGCGGAGAGCAAGGGTCGCCGCCAGGCAAAGTTCCATATATGACCCCGCTTCGCCTCGTCTTCGAAGACCAAGGGCTTTACGTCACCGTCACTGAGGATACGGACGTGCGTGGGGCGTCGGTTGAGACGTCACGTCCACCTTAGGAATTCATGTTGGAGACAGAACAGCCGAATGTCCATCACGTGAGTTATGGCGATGTTCTTTCTATCCGATCATCTGCAACCGGGAGCTTGTTGGATGTGGAAGAGACGGCAGTGAAATGTCGGTATAAAAGCCGCGGGGACTGGCAACGTTTCGAGGTCGTGCGGCGGATTGAGTTCCTGGGAAAGCTTGTCGAGGGTGGTACGCCTTTTGCGTTCCAGGTGTATGAACGACCACATCCCAGCGGGTTTGCGTGGCGTATGTACGTTGGAAATGCGCAAGCTGCTCTTGGCGTCGCTCGCGGTTTGGGGTCCCCAGGCCTACAAGCAAGTCACTTGGTAACTCATGTGGTGAACTGCATCGTTTGCTCTGAGCCTTACAAATATTTCAACTTCAACGCTTCGATTATATATGCGGCTATCGACTCGCAGGATAAGGAACTCAATGGAAAGCCTGAGGATCTTGATCAAGCCATGGCGATGGCGGAGCGTCCCAACTGGCTGCCTTCAATGACATGCTTGCGCGATTCTTGGAACACCGCACAAACACAAGATGTCACCGTGTTTGTGCACTGCATGTACGGGATGAACAGATCAGTTAGTACGGCAGCCCTATTCTTGTGTCTACAATTTGGCCACCTCGACCCGAATATAAGCACCATTAAGAAGACCATTGACCACATTGGGCGGTGCAAGGAACAACTCTCCGGAGGTAAACACAAGATCGGAGTTAAACCAATTTATCAGAAATGGGCTGAAGAATTTTACGACCTCCACAAGCCTCAGAGCTGAATGTGCAGTGTGGTAGGTTCACTTAAAAAAAACGGACCATGCTGCAAGCATGTACAATGATACTTCTTTGACTGCTGTAGAGCTTAAGTTTCGTTTGTGAAAACAATAAATACCAATAGGTACTTTGCCTCCTTTTCTCTCATCTCTCAGGAAACAGGCTTCCCTTAAATATGCCAGCAGTTGAGGTCGGAATCCACGTGTTTGCCATGACCAGAAGCAAACTCCAGGTCAAAAATACCATAGGCGTTGTCGGAAAAGCATTATCATAGTCTCATATTGTTCCCCGGACCCAGCATGCTTTGAAAAACACTGTAAAGCGTTATCCGCAGAAGAATAGAACTGTGCACGCATAGGAAACAACGGATACAACCTTCGTGATCTTTATGCCGCACCCTCGGAGAATCACACATTACCTGGCGCGGAAACGCACTGGCCACGCACCTTGGTAGACTCCACTGCCATATTCAAACAGTTGGCAGCCGAGAAACTTAGGTTGCCAAGACGAGCTGTCGCGCAGGACCAATGCTAACTATGCACAAGGCCCTCAACAAATATGTACACGGCCTATTGCGCTCTTTCGCCCACATTCAAAAAATGCATCCTACCATAACCTGAAACACCAGAACTCTGCCCGGGAAACATTAACCACTAGGGACGAGCTGGGAGAAAACTCTGCATGCTATTCACCTCAGGGGCCGGTAATAAATCCCCTGTTGTGGTTATTACCTAGATCATAACCGGAACTGCCCCCTTGATGTTTCCGATAGTCGGTCCGAATGTATGTTCCATACCTTTTAAAATCTAAAGTTGGGGCTTGCATCGTCTAGATGTGTGCATACTTTCAATGCTCACAAGAAACATTTTCTAAAAATGTTATCCGATGAAATTAAATTTCAAATCCGATAGATTTAAAAATTATCCGATTAATCAGTTAACACTTAAAAGGCGATATTCCATACTGTATAGCTGATATTCGCAAGCTTGTGGGTAGAGCTCGCTAAAAGGGGCACAACTTTCGCGTTCGTACTCGTTCATTTACGCTCATCTTGAAGTTTGTAAGAGATGGGTGGCATACCTACTTGTGGTTGCGTCCCCGGGGTTTAAAATCAATCCCTACTATGCGCAACGTCGCAGGTTACACACGTCATGGACGAGGCGTTTGCAATGGAGCAGAGAAAATTCCCGTTCTTTTCGGTTTGGACAACCGGTGATATTTGAGTGATTGGTGACATTTTCGTCAAAGAAATAGTTTCGCATATGTGTATACCAGCTCAATGGGGATACCATATACGCCTCACCGGGATGCCTAATGCATCCACAATGTGCCGAAACGTAACTACATGTACGATAGTTGATATTCATACTGTATTTCCCATATCGCCTTTTAAGCCATTTCCCATACCGTGATTAATTGAATAACCGGAATCCGTATCGGATATATCGGCCAAAGCGCCAAACTAATACCCAGCCTTGGTTTCTATTCAAGTGGCACTTCCGGACGACGAAGTCTAAATACACAAATGCATTGTCGTAACCATACACTAATCGATCTTTGATGAACGAACCGCATCGGCAAGGTACGATGTCGATCGATACGACACGGTGATATCGATGTATCGTTGTTATCGGCATCGATCTATACTTCGATAGTTCGATACACGAAACACGATATTCGATAACGGTTTTTTTTAACACTTAAATGGCATCAAGACTACTAATCGGTTTCAATTTTCATACCGGTCAGGCAACATATTCGATTTTTTGAATTCCATATATCCGTAACCGATTCGATTTAACCGATTTATGCCTCTTAACGACACTGGCGATTCGTTCGATTTCGAAAGTAATTATCCGATTAATTTATTCGATTGTGCCCAATTTCGTCATAATCGATTATCGAATAATCCGTATTAATCGATTATTCGGACAATTGCTTTACACAATTCATTGTTGAAGTCTGTATAGGCAGCCCTGACCGGGAGTCCCGGTGCAGGCCCCTATGACAGATTCCTAGGTAGCCAACACTGGACCGGATGACTGATCCGTATGTCCGTGCAGTGACACACCAAGGTGTCACAGGTAGCTAGGTCTGAGACCGTTCCGACTCCGAGACCGTTTCGGGTATATCTAGCTTAGGGCTTATTTCTTATGAGAGTCTATCTATATTGAGTTCACTGACTGTCTGATATCTCTGAACTAGGATATTCCAGGAGGTCGTTGACCCATTCCACGCTTTTACCACTTGCTAATTTGGTCATGATTGGCCAAACGGCCGCTTGGAGAGGTGGTGCGCGAGGGCGCGTTTGGGTGCATCTAGGAATTATGGTTTGAGCTGAGTCGGCGGGCGGCTTGAGACAACGGCTATGGGGACGTCGCCTCGTTCTGGACTGGTTGAAGCAATGTTCATCCTCGGCTTTATTTTGGCCTTGATCCCGCTGGTTACTGAGTTTTGGGCTGGTGTTCGCGACACCTTCGACTTCGACGACATCTTCGAGTGCCCCTCGCTTTCATGTTCTCTTCGCTCGCTCCACAGCGGTTCATGCTGGATTCAGTGACCCGTAGGTCATAACTTATCTGACTCCCGTTAGCTGTACCAGTACTCGTACAGTACGAGGTGACAGATCCCTAGGTCACAGACACCTTATATTCGTTTATCTCTTATAATCAATTTACACTTGTATGAAAACTATTCAGTGACCGCTCCGATATAATACGTTATATTATATCTCACAGGTTATGGGGTATTACCCCGCTTTTATCACTGCTGACTTTGCCATGATTGGCTAAGCTTTTCCGCTTGGCGGGGCGTTGGGGCCTCGCGAGGTGTTGAATTGGCCACTTTAGGGCGCGCGGTTTGCGCTATGTTGCGGTGAGATTGCGAGTTGGGATTTTCGGCGACTTCTTCGGGTGTCCGCGTTGGATTTTGTTTTAGACTGGGCTTGATCACCCCTGTCAACAACTCCTTGGCCGCCGCGTATTCGACTTCGTTGGTTTCGTCCGACCCCTTCTTCTCCTCGCTCCGCAACTGCATTACGGTCGCCCGCCACCTTACAATTTGACACTCGCCTTTTCCCCAACCCCCCTCCTATAGGAATTTATTCTGATGACTTCATCCTCAGTTGGAACACCGGCCATGGGCGCTAGGATGCGTCTAGATTCAGTTTTTGCTAGGAACGTGGGTGCTCGCTACAAGAGCACCCCGCAGTCAGCGCATGTTGCACTCGCTGCTGCTGACAAAACGCGCGGCAATGCCGTTTTGCAATCGTCTTGGGACCTTGACGTTGTGAAACGTGTTGCAAAGGACACCTTGGGGACGAAGGCGTCCTCGTTTTCCGGAAGTGAACCCCATCGACAACGCCTTTGGGACTCCTTGGTGACCGCCTTGGAGGCCTCCTTTGTCAACAAGGACATCGCCAACGAGAACATTTTTGACCTCGTAGACATCACCAAAGAGGTTCACCCGATCTTCAACGACATCTTACTTCGTGCGTTGGTCTCTTTGACAACGCCACACTCTCCAGCTCGAAGGTGGGTTGACGCTTCCGCTCGGGTCTCTCCGCGCGACGGTAAGCGTGCCCTACTGGAGATCACCAAGCGGCTCCTGCCGCCTGGGCATCGGCCACTCCGCCACCACGAAGAGCTTTTGGGCATTTCTTTTGGTTCGTCTGACGACCCTGAGCCCTTGGTCGCGCAATTTGACGAATGCTTGAAAGCTATCGCGGCTAGCGGAGCGGGCCCGCTGGACGACGAGGCTGCCAAAAGGCAGCTGCTAGCGGCGCTAGACGCCGAATTTTACAAAGAGGTGATCACCCCACTTCGCCTTGACACTGAATTGGCGAAGGTGGGCATCGAGGAGGTGTACACTCACGTTCTAGAGGTTTGGTGGTGTGCGAACCCTAACGGCCCTCCCACCCGCCCCAAGACGGCCGCGCCTATCCCGACGCACACACCTATCGGATTGGCTTACGCGGGGGACGGGCAAGGTGACATCTCGGACTTCCTCGAAGAGTTCGCTCGGATCATTGGTGAGGCCTCTACCCTACTCACCTCCCTTCGTCATGACGAGCGCGGAATTGCACCCGACGCACCACCGCCACGGAATGATTTCCCCCGTAAGCATGGGGGCGGTGGTGTGATGTTTCCACTGTCCAAGTGGCGCGACGAGCGAAACCGTCGGACCGACGGGAAATTTCACGGCCGTAACCGGCACGTGGGATTTAAGCATCGCTTCGCGGCCTCCCCACTCCCTAAAGGCGGGAATTGGTCGCAATCGCATCGGACGCAAGGTGCGAGGAGCATTTCTTTCCATTCCGCATCCTCGGCCTTCGTTCAGGAGTGCCCCCTCTGCCCTGGGCATTTTCATGACACGGCGCGTTGCCCAGCGGTGTGTGGCTCGTGTGATGTGGGACTTCGTGATGCCGCCATGGACCTAGACGAGGTCGTTTCGGCCTTTCAAACGGCCTTCGACAACGAAAACGACGAGGACTTCGCTGACCTGTGCCACGAGCACGACCAGCCACTGGTGCGTACCGATCCTGAGCCTTTCACCTACCCGGTACGGCACGACGTGGGATTGCGTGCCCACTATGCGGGCTTAAGTCATGGACCTTCGGGCGACGGCATGAAGGGTGTGCTGTCGGATGCACGGGGCGTCCTCGAGTCACTACGGTCTGCGGCTACGGCTGCACGGGTCGGTGGTGCTGCCGCAGCTGGTGAGCACCCACCGTTGCACATCGGCACTTTGTCTGTGCCGCAGGTGGTGTGCGATGCGCCACCACCTGCCAATCACGAGATCGACACGGGGCTTTACCCGGTTTCGGCATCGGACCCCGCTTCTTTCGGTTCCCCTTTCGAGGAGCCACTGCGGGTGTCTTTTATGGACCGGGTGATGCCTGCATGCCCTGACCCTTCACTTAATTTGTGTTCGATTGAGCCTTCTCACGACTCGATTCACCCGGGAGAGCTTTCCATGATCGACGATGACGACGACTCCGACGGCTATTCCTTTTCCGGAGACGAGATTCCCTCGGCCCCACCGGCTACACGGTCACGTGTCGGTGTGGCAACGCTGCCGAGAGTATTTTCTTTTGCATCTCTAGCCCTGCCCGCACTCATGTGTCTTGCATGTGTGTCAGCGGTTCAGGGTTCGGTGGTGCTCGATCGAGCCCCTGAATTCACCGCAGCAGTACATCCCACTGGGGTGACTGCCAACAGTCTGTCTGCCTTGCCGTACTGTTTTACTTTCGGCATTCTTTTCCTTCTGAGGTTTCGGCAGGTTTACATTCTGATTTTCAATTTTCGGAGTTCCTAATTTTGCTCTACGAATCTTTTCCTGACTCTGGCTTCTGGACTCTGGCTTCTGGCTTCTGGTTCTGGACTCTGGCTTCTGGACTCTGGTTCTGGATTATGACTTCTGGACTCTGGTTCTGGTTGAACTTCTTTGACACTGACAACTTCTTCAACTCTGGTGAACTCTGCAACTTTGTAGACCACTTTCAAAGTGGCTGAGTATCTGCAAGATTGAGCTGTAGGAACTTAGCTTGTTAGCAGTTACCTAGCAGCAGTTTTAAAAGGGACCGCCCTGGCTAAAGCACAGGCCTCCCTCTAGCAGTTTCCAGCTCCTAGCTGTTTGTTGTTTCGGAACAATTTGCTTTGTCTGTGCTCCGCTCTCTGCCACCTGTAACAGCACTATGTACAGTCACAGGGTGGTGTGCTGGATTCAGTGACCCGTAGGTCATAACTTATCTGACTCCCGTTAGCTGTACCAGTACTCGTACAGTACTAGGTGACAGATCCCTAGGTCACAGACACCTTATATTCGTTTATCTCTTATAATCAATTTACACTTGTATGAAAACTATTCAGTGACCGCTCCGATATAATACGTTATATTATATCTCACAGTTCATCCCAATTTTTTCCGCAACCACACCCGAACGCGCTCGTGCGTGCCACCTTCCTTCAAGCTTTTCGAGAAATGGGTGTTACCACAAGAGCGAAAAAGTCCCTTACGAGGGACAACGACATCGACGCCTCGCTGAGGCTTATCGACGGGGTTCGGAACAGCCCGACGGTGCGGACACCGACTGTTCCGACTCCCAACCCTGCTTCGAACGAGGACGCCGACGTTACGACCAGGCGTTACTTGCCGGAGCAGGGGGAACTGACCGACAAGATCTACAAGGCGCGTCTCCATCGTGCCTGGGCCAAGAGTATCCGCGAGGACATTCTTGGTGACAAGAAGCACCACTTCCGCGGTACGGACGACGCTGGCCTCCTGTCCGACCTGGTGGTGCATCTGCGTACGGAGTTTCAGTCCGCTGGACTGGAGCTTGCTTCCTTTGACATCGACGACCCCCTGGCTCTGGTTGTGGGCAGGGTCAATGGACTACTCTACGACGTGCTGGCTCTCGTGGTGGAGAAGCACAACAACGCGTACGTCTGGCTGACTGGTAGCTACGGATGCTTCGTCTGACCGGGATGGTCGACGCGCTCTGGTCGACATCATCAAGGGTTGCGTGCCGGTGGCGCGCTGCGGGAGTCGCAGCAGGAGGAGCATGCGGCTCTACGTTATCCCGCAAACGTTGACCCACAGCCGATTTTAGCTAAGGAGCAACGGTTGGTGCGGGATAACAAGGCCTCCGACTGGACGCCTACGGATGCTACGAGGAAGCTGAGCCTGTACAACAGGTTAGACCCAGCGTTTTATGCTGCGGTGAAGGTGCGGTGCCCCATGGCCGCTGACCTTGCTCATGTCTCGCTTGTTTCACTTCGCTCCATGGTGGTAGAGATTTACCAGGCTTGGGCTCAGACGGATGCGGGTAAGTCGGCTTCGGGAGCGGTAGAGTCAAACTCGGCATGGAAGGGAGCGAACTCCATGTACACCGCGGCTGCTTTTACGCGGGGAGGTGGCTGTCATCATCGTGCCCCGCCACCATGAAGTAGTAATCATGGTCGCTTGACCATTCGTCGTTGGTGAGGGCATGCACTGATCGGCCAATTGAGCCGGAGAGGACACCGCCCGCGTGCTCCATTTCGAACATTGCTCCGTACACTAGAACAAGGTTTTCGCTTAAGTTTGCTTAACTTTTTTTAAGTTTTCTTATCTTTTCTTAAGTCCATGAAAATTATACCGCGCGTCATGTTTTATACAATTCGGTCATCAGCTGGCCTTCAGAATGCCCATGGATGTATCAACGAGGACGCGAGCGAGTACGTCAGAGCAAATGATAAGAAAAGTCGAGTGAAAACCGTGTGCTGGTGGGTGGCGGGGGACTCGAATAATTATACCTAGGTTGGTGATAACTCATAACGCGTTAAAACGTGCACCCCCTGCTGAAATCTGTATAGGCAGCCCTGACTGGGAGTCCCGGTGCAGGCCCCTATGACAGATCCCTAGGACCAACATTGGACTGCTGACTGATCTGTAGGTTCGTACTGTGACACACGCTGTGTCACAGGTAGGCTAGACTCCGAGACCGTCCGAGACCGTTCCGGGTATATCTAGCTTAGGGCTTATTTATCTTATACAGTTTATCCACACGAGTACGGGACTTTCTGATATCTAGTGTACTTGGATATTCCGGTAGGTCGTGGCCCCATCCACGTTCTCATTCCACTTGCTATCTTGGCCATGATTGGCTAAGCAGCCGCTTGAAGAGGTGGTGCGCACTTGCGCGTTTGGGTGCGACTAGGATTTGGACATGAATTTACGGTAGACGTCTCTTGCGGCTGCGAGTCATGGGCACCGCGCGTTGCTATTGCTTGGTTTTGGCAATGTTCATTTGCGTTACTTTACCTGCCCTGATCCCGCTGGTTTACGTATTTTGGGCTGGTGCTCCGGACACCTTCGACCACACCGACATTTGCAAGTGCCCCACGCTCTTTTCGCCGCTCCGCACGTTCTGCCGTTACGTCATCCCTCCATTTCCGCCACAACACCCAAACGTGCTACCGCGCATCGTCTTTTCTCTGGCTTTCAAGAAAATGGCGACATCTACACGAGCTCGTAAACGCCTATTGAAGGCCCTACCAATTATTGCCCCATTCATCCGTGTGGATTTGAATATGGACAGCGTATGGACATCGTAAGGACCCATATGGACAAGCGTATGGACGGTCTGAACAGATTTCTGGCGAAACCTTGATGCATATGTAAGAACCATACGGACGATGGTGTCCATACGAAAGTGACCCAAAATGTCCCATGGACACCGTAAGGATTTCGTATGGACACCGTACGGATATCGTATGGACACCGTATGGACAGAACACATGTCCACATGGTGTCCATACGCATGGACAGAGGCACTATCCAACCGCACGACAGCGCAGGGACACCGTATGGAAACCCGTATGGATAGCATATGGACGTCGTAACCGGACGTGCGGACAACGTATGGACTACCGTAAGGACAGCGTATGAACATCACAGTCGCACGTGCGGACACCGTATGTAATGCCGCAAGGACGGCATATGGACGGCGCATGGACATCGTAAACGTGCGTGCGGACGGCATATGGACTCCCATAAGGACAACGTATGGACGTCGCATGGACATCGTAACCAGACGTGCGGACAACGTATGGACCACCGTAATGACAGCGTATGGATAGCGCATGGACCTCATAATCGCACGTGCGGACACCGTATGTAATCCCGTAAGGACGACATATGGACGACGCATGGACATCGTAAACGTGCGTGCGGACGGTATATGGACTCCCATATGGACAACGCATGGACGTCGTAATCGCACGTACGGACATCGTATGGACTACCGTAGGGACAGCGTATGGACCTCATAATCGCACGTGCGGACACCGTATGTAATCCCGTAAGGACGGCATATGGACGACGCATGGACATCGTAAACGTGTGTGCGGACGGTATATGGACTCCCATATGGACAACGTATGGACATCATAATCGCACGTACGGACATCGTATGGACTACCGTATGGACATCGTAAACGTGCGTGTGGACGGCATATGGACACCCATAAGGACGGTCAATAATAGATAGTCCACACGCATGGACATCGGTGTCCGTACGTGTGGATAGCCTGTGTTTATAGATCTCAATGCGTATGGACGATGCAGTACACGCGTACGGACATCGGTGTCCGTGCGCGTGGATAGCTTGTGATCACAAAATATTTACAAGGTACAGGGATACACAAAACATTTACAAAATGTTTACAAAATGTTTTCTAGCCTAGCTTTTCGACTTCTTTACTGGCTTTTCATCTTCTTCCTTTTTTCTGTCAACGTTTCTCTTCCTTGGAATTTGAAAAGTGTCCGCCTTTTTGGAAGCGGAACCGCCCTTAACCTTCTCAACCTTCTTCCCATCCTTCTTGTCCTCCTCATCCTCCTCAGAGGATACATTGCTCCTCGTCGTCGTCCGCCTTGTCGACGCCGTCGCCCCCCTCCTCATCCTCCATAGTCTCTCCGTCATTAGCAGCGGCGGGATCCTCGACAGACTCAACATCACCAACATTAGCATCACCATCGGCCGCGTTCACTTCTCCTCTTCATCTTCCCATTCTTGTGCATCTTGCTTCTGACACCCCCGCACGTCCTGGAACCAGTGACGGCTCGTTCCTCTCGTATGGAACTGCAAGTGAATGCAACCTTAGTAAGTGCATTAAGAGCAACGACGACAATTGACAAGCTAAATGCCACTAGATCACTACAAGCAAACACACCGTGACGGGGGGGTATCCACGGTCCCGTTCCGATACCTCAGCAGGCTCCAACTTCAGGCCGGCCAGTTTTCTCGCTGTCAGCCTCTCGGGATACAGCTTCTCCGTGTTGGCGTGCCTCAAGTAGGCCTTGTGTATCCTGCGTACATAAACCACTTGTTAGACGGCGTCCTTACGTATGTACACCGTCTTCCACCCGTATGGACGGCACAATAAATGGTGTCCACGCGTATGGACAGCGAAACAACACCACGCACACATGTACACATGGACGTTCGCGTAAGTGCAAAAGGTAAAAATGTGAACGTTGCAGGGGAAGGCAGGGAGGGAGGGAGGACTTGCCAGATAACATTTTTTCTTACTATAACTGACTGGAGGTTGTGCTCCAGCATCTCCATCGTTTTATTAGCCGTCCCGGTGCGGAGTTGCTCGGCACTCACGAGCTCGTCCACCATCGACATGTGGTGGGAAAGAATCCGCTCCACGGGGTAAACCTCCCCCTTATCTGGGAGGTGAACGACGAATTCAACGTACAGCTCGTAGGTATCTTTGGGCAAAATCATTGGTTTCTCGTTCAATGAAGTTCCCGGCCCGATGGCGGCGACGGTAGCCCGACCAATGACAAGGTTCGGGAGGCCAGATTTGGTGGCCTTTCCGGTGTCGTAACCGGTACCGATACGACCCACGTCCGCCTGGGGGGTGGCGAAGACGTCCACCTGGTCCCCTACGGCCAAGGGGCCCCCGAGGTTGGGGGAGTACTTCTCTGCCTGCGGGACCGGCTCTTCGGGGACCGTCTGTTGAGGCGCTTCCACCTGGACACCGTGCGGACGGCGTGTGGACTAAGTCGTTCGTACGGGCGACACACGCGTGGAAACATATAAGAAAAACAGTGAAGAACTGGCGCTCACTGGCCAAAACGTACACCCCTGTGGACAACGTGCAAACTACGTGGTTCATAAGGGTGGAAACAATCAAGCGGCACAAGTTGAAAAAAGGTTCACATAACCACGAGCTTGGACCCCGTTGCACAACGTGTGGACACCGGCGCTCACAGGCGGAAGAGCACAAAAGTTACCTTTACTTCCGGTTTCTTTTCAGGGGCTTCAGGGGCTTTGGCACCAAGCGCTGTGAAGATCTCGAAGTGCTTGCCTTCAGTGAGTGGCTTGCCAGCAGCAATTGCCAGAGCCACCTGCAGGCACGCCTCTGTCTCCTCCGGGTCCGGCGCATCCCTGTGCCCGTATACCTTGTACCCGGCCGCTGGACCCTTGTACCGGATGTGAAA
>LGRX02034678.1:0-45390 GCA_001247695.2 Cymbomonas tetramitiformis
TCATGGGGAGACAGACTTTCGCCCCCCCATAAAATGGGGGTGACTGTCTCTTCCTGTTTCACCCCTCGCCGTGTAGTGTCACTTGCATCTTGCCTGCCGTCAGTTCCGTCCGATAATAAAACACCTAAGCTATTTTATTATCTCATCTTAGTCTCCGTATGTCTCTGCGAGTGCCCGACCAACCTGTGTATATATATATATGATATATATATTTCAGGTTCTCCATCAGGTTATGGTGCCCTTACACGCTTATTCTTACGTGCCTCGTTGACTCGTTGACAAGATCGCTTCACGCCCCGTGATTCTACCCGACATCTATTCGACATCTCCCGACATCCCGACATCAGCGCCGTACCGCCTTACATCAGCACCGGCCGACACAACATTAAGCCGCCTCCCGACATCTATTCGACATCTGCCACCGTTTTTTTGCCGCACGCCCGGTGTGCTCCAATTTACCGCTGGACAAACGTTATTTTATCCCCACAATGGCCTCTACCCGACGTGAATGGCTTGGTTCAGCTCTACGTGCTGCCCGCACGCAACAGGCCGCCGCCCCGTCACAATCGCCCTCGATTTCGCGGAGTACCCCTGTTTCATCCCGTGGACGCCGTAGAATTGTAGGGACATCTTCAGTACGTTCTATTCCGACATCTTCGCCTTCAACACTCTGGCCAGCAGCACCTCTGCTGCCGGAGAATTGGCTTACCGCACGATTTTTTTTGACCTCACCGCCGTGTTCCTCGTCAAAATCTACCCCAATTTGACTTTTTCATCGTTCGATTTGGTTATTTTTAGCGAAAGTTACGTTTTCGTTTGGGAACCCTAGGTTTTGGGCTCCAGATTTTCCAGCTTGCAGCTGCCATGGTTTCGTATCATCAGCGTTCGCGCATTTCTGCAGTTGCCTCCGCGCTGCAGGTGGTTCGGCTACGTGGACTTACCCCTGGCTACGATCTGGTGGTGTCTGGTGGTGCTTATGCACCAGACAACAAAGTCAAGTCCATCACCCTCATCGTCAACATGAGCTTTGACCACTACGAGCTCACCCCGCAGCATCCTCCACTCTTCCCTCCACCCTGCGTGCCCCTTGGCCACTGCGTGGTGGTGTTTGGTGGTGTTGCAGCCCTCATCCCGCCGCTTCTCCTCTCTGCTTTCGCGCTTGCGTGAGTGGAGCCGCACCGCATTTTCCACCTTCGCCCCTCTCTCAGAGTGCCAGTCACCGCACGCGCTCTGGTGGTGCCGCCCACCCTCGCCCCGCACCGCGTGGGCGTTGGTTGACCGCATCCTGGCGGCGCTCGACCTCATCCACCATCGAGAGCTACGCCGCCATCCACCCTCGACCGCTGGTGCCTAGGAATGCCGGCTGGCCTGCGGGAGTAGCTTATCCCCGCAGCACATGCATGGGCGTAAGCCCCTAGAGCACGCATCTAGAGACCAACGCAGGCTGAGCCACACTAGTTGGGTTGAAAAAGACCCCTTTGGGTCTCACGAGATGTATGTTTCCTTAGGGTTTCGCCTTTGTGCTTGCCTTAGCATCTTAGGCCTGGCTTGGCAAGTTGGCATCGTGGCACCTCACACCTTCGGGGTGAGGTGGTGTCATGGGGAGACAGACTTTCGCCCCCCCATAAAATGGGGGTGACTGTCTCTTCCTGTGTCACCCCTCGCCGTGTAGTGTCACTTGCATCTTGCCTGCCGTCAGTTCCGTCCGATAATAAAACACCTAAGCTATTTTATTATCTCATCTTAGTCTCCGTATGTCTCTGCGAGTGCCCGACCAACCTGTGTATATATATATATGATATATATATTTCAGGTTCTCCATCATAAACGGGGGTTTAAGAGGAACATATATAGCTTAAAATAAGAATGACCTGCTATATATATCGAATATATATCCTCGAAATGGCTAAATATATTGCTTCCGCAAAACGAAAACATGCCTATGATATTCCTATGATACATTACATTTTCCATATTTACCAAATGCGGTTCATTTAAGGGTACAGTTCATTTAAGGGTACAACTACCTCTATTGCTAGCTGCCTAACACAAGAATTCAAGCAAGGGACGGTGTTAGACAATGGGATAATAAGAGAAGGTTTCATATTAGGCATGGAATAGCGCACACCTTACAAGTTCACTCAGTCTGGAAACCGAGGTAACCACCCTTCTTGGGGTCAATGGCAGGCCATATGCTTCGAACAACGTCAACCACCCATTCCGGATGTGGAGCACGGTTGTTCTTGCCACGCGGCACGCACATCAAGAACGAAGAGACGATCTGTCATATTAGTGAAAGACAATTTGTCGGCAATCCTAGCAGACCATGGCTGTATCATACGTACGTAAAGGGAGAAGGGGGGTGCACAACTTTTCTCCAAGAACTATTTGCTTGTAATAAAAGACATTTCGTCGTGCCCAATCCCCAGCAGGAAGATCTCTTGCGCTAACATCATCTACTATCTCTTGAACATCCTCGGTTGAGGGTCGTTTGTCGAGAAGCGGGCAAAGTTGTGCGTATGCTACGAGCGTTGCAACCAGGGAAGATATCTTCCATTGAGCTGGTACGGCCCCAAATCCAAAATTCTTTCGGCCCGCCTTCGGCCCGCCCGGTCCAAACTAGGAAATGCCCGAAAATTTTAATCTTAAGTATGGAGAAATGCAAAAATCGCAAAAATTTCATCAAAATTTTAGAAGTTTGCGCGAAATTGGTTCGGCCCCAAAGCAATTCCTCTTTCGGCCCCTCTTCGGCCCGGGCCTCATTTTGGCGACTCAGTTCGGCCCGGGGCCGGCCAATCGAGGTAAGATATCTTCCCTGGTTGCAACCGGGTCACTAAGGTCCTTAGGAGCAGGGAAGTCAGAAAGTTCGTCGTCAACGCGCTTCCTTCACGGAGACGGTGAAATAAATATATATGAGGGTAGTGATATATATATTTATTTGTCTACTGAAATCATGGAAGCTGGACCGGTGTCACAACAGGCTAGAGCACACACTCGAACTAAGATGAGATAATAAAAGTGAGACATAGTTTTATTGTCTCAGCTCACGGCAAGCAGGCTGACCTGGAACCTCAGATTGAGGGGTGACAGAGAGGACAGAGGCACCCCCCAGTGTGGGGGGTCAAGGTCTCTGTCTCCATGACACCACCTCACCCCGAAGAGGTGAGGTGCCAGGTGCCCACAGCAAGGAACAATCAGCCCAAACCCTAGCAATACAAATTGTTACGGACTGATAAGGCTCGCTATGCAAGCGATATGTATGGCACGGGGCTATTATTGAACGACAATAGCGCGCGCAGAGTATTGTGGGTATGAGTGCAGTCTCTTCTCCAGAAGTGCTGCTAGAGCTCAATGCTCCCTCATATACGCAAATGCCCCGGCACTTCTCAAGTGCTACCACAATTGGGTTGTGAACCCGAGGGCATTGGGTGAACAACAGTATCGGCTGATCGAATAAGCCATGTGATACCCGCATGGTGTTCAATTCATGCTAGAAGCGAAGACGAGTCTTCTCAGAACACTTCGGTTCTTCAAGACTTGTCTTGCTTCGCCATCTCGATGCCAATACCTGGCCTCTCGATGACAGGTGTCACTCACCTTAAGTGGATGACAGACATGATGACTGTACATGTCACAGTCGACCGTACTGACGATTGTATGTCATTATAATATATGACATGACACGACATGGCATGACATGGTATGACATGTATGACAGGTATGACATGCATGACACATATGTCATCGGTCATAACCCCGCATGGCTTATTCGATCAGCCGATACTGTTGTCCACCCAATGCCCTCGGGTTCACAACCCAATTGTGGTAGCACTTGAGAAGTGCGGGGGCATTGGCGTATATGAGTGAGCATTGAGCTCTAGCAGCACTTCTGGAGAAGAAACTGCACTCATACCCACAATACTCTGTGCGTGCTATTGTCGTTCAATAATAGCCGTGCCATACATATCGCTTGCATAGCGATATGTAACCCAAGGGACCTTTGTTGTCCAACCAGGCAGGGCATGCATGAGGGGACGCTTGTCCGAAACAAGACATACAAATCGGCTAAGCAGGCTACTGCCCCAAGGGCACTACTTTCCATCGCAAGGCGGTGAATCCAGGCCCTTGCCGGCTGCCGAGGCGAGATCGTTGGGGTAGATGGACGGGATCCAGACAGGTGAATCACGAAAGGCCGGCCAGTCGTCCTCATCGTCGAGGTCCCGGATGCTTAGAGCCGAGACCGGCTGGGGACCACCACCGCCTCCGACGTCCATCGGAGCAATCGTCGGCGGGGAGGGCGGTGCCACTCAACGCCGGGGTGGGCGCCGAAAAGCGGACGGTCATGGCAGAGGCACTCTGCGGCGGGGCATCGGTTTGCGGAGCGGGCTCGAGCTCCTGGAGGGAGTGAGCCCGCGGAATGGCAGCAGCCGACGGGGGCCATGCGGTGAGGGGCGGCGGAGCACTTGGGGGAGGGGGGGCATTAGGCGGAGCCCGCCCCGGCACGAACGCCGCGGTGCACGAGTAAATGCAAATGCCGTCGCTGTCCATGTGTCCCGTGGTGACACCCCAGAGACGGAAGCAGGTAATGCACGGCATGCCCGTGCCCTCCCACACGAGATAACGGCCGCCAGCCTCCTGCCGCTTCCACTCACCAACGGGTGGGGCGAACCGCCGCTTGCCAAAGGCCATGGCCGCATCCAAGTTCCTCCACCTGCGAGACAGGCATAGCAGGGGCCGGCACGGCGGACGCCGATGCCGCCGCACCACCTGCCGGAACCTGCCCCTCCGGTGTGATCCCCGCCGCAACGGTAGGGCCACACACCAGAGCCGACGCATGCCCCTCCGCCCCGCTCCCAGGAATGAAAGATGCATGGGTAAAATGTACCTTGTCTTGGGCGGCCTGAACCTCAGAGGTGAGGGCACGTCAAGCCGCCGCAAGATGTCCTCGTCGTGTAACAAACGCCGGCTTCTCATGGTACCGCGCCGGGTTTGTCCAGCTGGTGACACGCGTGACAGAGGTGACAGCATGACAGGCTTCGCTAATATGACTGCCCGAGAGGTGCAGACCTGCCAGAGAAGATATGGTCATTATCGGGTGACCAAGAAATGATAAGATGAAGATGACAGTGACTACTCTGCCACTGACGTGTCAGTCAAAATGTGGTGAACGGTAACATTGTTAGCGCTGGCATGGAATAATGACTTTCCATTGGCCAGATGAAGATTTAGGGGCTAGAACCCGTTACAGTTTTGGGAAATGTGACAGAGCATTGAGATATAAGTAAGCTCTGACTGTAGGTCAGGCTAGTGGACTCATTATTATTTTGCCTCACAAGAGTGCTAGGTGGCTGTTCGCGTGCCAGTGCTAGAGTGCTAAGATAGTTCTGCTCACAGCTTTTGGATAATAATTCGTACTTTGTGGTTATTATGCCGACCTTTTATGAATATATTTTACTGCTGTTTTCATCCTTTTTCAAAATAATAATGTCCTGCGCGGAGCGGCTTTTTATTTCAGTGTTAATTCGGAAGTAAAGACCCTTTGGCGAGAAGTCGGCAGCAGTTTGTGAGAGCGGATTCGGAAGTCAGGCGACTCCAGGGGTACCCACGGTGCACTGGCGGACCCTTCTTCTTCTCTAAACTTGGTGGTACTTGCACGGAAAAAGGTTACCAGCGACGGCGGCAGCGGATCAGCACTGAATTTACTGGTTGATGAGCGGCTTCCTCCTATCCTGTGATATGCTCAGCCTTACCACCTTGTTCTACAGTGAATCCAGGGGTACCCACGGTGCACTGGCCTAACTGCGAACAGGTGTTCTTCAGTTAGAAGCTAATCAGCACGGCATGAGCTTGGGCGGCGGCAGCGACAGAGTGAATCAGCAGTGAATGACCACCTTGATGAGCTATTTTCCAGTGGTCTCTCCAGTTGACCACCTTGTCTGAAGTGAATCCAGGGACACCCCTGGTGTACTGGCCTAACTGAAAGGCAAGTGTGCGACCTGGGAGCTAATTAGCGGCGGCATCTGCCTGGGCTTACCAACTAGGAGCGGATCAGCAGTGAGTTGCTACCTTATGAGTGGACTTTCACCTTACGGTTTCTCTGGCAGTTCTACCTTGTCTGACGGTTAATCCAGGGACACCCCTGGTGTACTGGCCTAAACCTGAAGCAGGAGCGAGCTTGCCAGAGGGATAGCAGCGACATCAGCCCTGAAGGTGACAAGTGAGTGGTTTTTATACACACTATTTACTGGTTTGTCAGAGGTGACTGGTGGATTCAGACCTAATTGAGTACTGGCCCAGCCTGGAGTGCTGTTGACCACTTGGGGATTCTCTGGTTCTTTATCATAATGTGTGTGAGAATTCTTTTATCTTTTCTACAGTACTTGGCAGCCAGTGAGGCCCTCATATGCCTATTCTACGAAAGGTGGGTTTACACACCGTAAGGACCCCTTACGGTGGGTTACCCAACCCTAAGTAAAACGATTATTTCAGCCCCTAACCTGACCCCCTGGTCATGTTCATGGTGGCAGGATGACTTTAGACACTCCCAAGAGGCATCCGCGAAGAATTATATCGGATGTATCCGGGTTTGTTAACCTGAAAACCCAAACCCAAACCGGCAAACCAATTATCGCATATAAATCGTGTCATATAGCGTAAAAAACCGCCATACCACCCTCACTTCGCGTGACATTTTGAGGGTCAAGATGGCCTCGAATGAAAATTTTGACAAGACACTGCAGAAAGAGCAACTCGAGAACTTGACAACATAGGTCTCCAAATTTCCAAAGGGCCATCGAGGAAGGCCACATATCTACCAATATACAAAATTATGTGGTAACCCACCGTAAGCATATATGATCGGAACCCGCTACACCCCCCCACTTCGCGAGCGCATTACACCCATGGGGCACATCGCATCCATCCATAGTATGTTCCTCAGCTTTCATTCAACTCATAAATTGTCTGAAAATCGATAGGTTTGACACCGTAGACCTCATAACACCACCACTAGGCACGCATGGCGAAGGAAGCCCCGCTGTATACAGCAATGAGTACTTCATTCGAAGGCGAACGCATCTTGAAGCCTGAGAAGGTGGACACCAGGGTGTTGAGCAAGCGGTTCTTCTCGCAAGCTCGAGAGGAAGGCGTGGTGTGCTATGAGCCGTGTGGAGGCCTCTGTGCTGGTCTGGAGATGTTGCTCCGCAGTGGCATGAAGGTGGATCGATACCTGTATCAAGACATATCACCGAGCAGTCAGACAGTGGCCAGAGCCAGGTGTACGGCGCTGCTGCGGCGATATCCTGACCTCATCTCGCTCAGTGCAGTAGAATTTGGGGCCTTACCCCAAGATCTGCGCGACACGACGAGCGCCGATTTCATACGGGCAGGAGCTCTTCAAGGACGTCAGTGGGTCATGGTGTGTGGGTTTCCATGCCAGGATCTCTCCCCTGCTGGAACGCTTACAGGCCTGGATGGCAGGCACAGCAAATTATTTTATGAAGTGGTTCGGCTTCTGTCCACGCTGCAGCAGCTACAGCAGCAGAGCCCCCCAGGATACATCCTGGAGAACGTGTCCCCATTGTCGCACAGACCAGGGACCAAGATCAGGGACGAGGTATTCCCGTACATTGCCAGCGTCATTGGCCGACCAGTGTCCTTTGACGCAGCACAAGCAGGCGCTTACGCGCATCGATTGCGAGCGTATTGGAGCAACCTGTTCCAGATCCACCAGTTTTGCTCCGTGGTGAGCAAGGTGGCGAGACCAGAAGAACGAGTCGTATCGTCAATCCTATGCAAGGGCTGGCAGCCCAGACCAGTGATAAGAACAGACCGCACGCCTCACTACGTGGTGAACGTGGTGGGAGAACCGCTGAGGGCTCTTCCCACCATCATGGCGACGCAAGGGTCGAGAGCATTCAGAAGAGCAAGGATGGGCACCGCGTGGTGCGCAACTAGGACGATGAGGACACCGAGGAAGAATCCCGAGAGGTGAACCTCGACGAGAAGGCGCGAGCCATGGGCTACAGCGCAAGTGAGCTACGCATGGCTGATGGCCTGAACGACGTAGAATTGGCAAGCATTCTGGGCCTGGCCATGGATCGCAGGGCTATGGAACTGCTGATGGCGGTCGCAGAAGCAAGCAGGAAGGGGCTTCCTCACAGCGAGGAGTCCCCAGAGGCGGAGAGTTCCCCAGGACAGCCTATCGCTGTAGACAACAACTGGGCAGACCACGCGAGGTCGGACCTTCAGCAGAGGCAAGCTTTGCTGGCAGAATGGGTTGAGAATTCGAACGCATATACTCAGCAGGTGGCGAAGACCATGAGTCACCGTGACTGGGAAGAGAAGCTGCAGATAATGTGCTCACAAGGGCAGAAAGGTGCAGAAGGAATTGGGGCTCAGCGACAGAAGGCTGGAACCAAGAAGAAGAAGAAGAAGAAGAAGGAGTGGCAGCTCTACGTCATCGAGCAGTATCGCCAGAGGCACGAGAGCAGGGAAGATATCTTACCCCGATTGGCCGGCCCCGGGCCGAACTGAGTCGCCAAAATGAGGCCCGGGCCGAAGAGGGGCCGAAAGAGAAATTACTTTGGGGCCGAACCAATTTGACGCAAACTTCAAAAATTTTGATGAAAATTTTGTGATTTTTGCATTTTCCCATACTTAAGATTAAAATTTTCGGGCATTTTGTAGTTTGGACCGGGCGGGCCGAAGGCGAGCCGAAAGAAATTTTGATTTGGGGCCGTACCAGCTCAATGGAAGATATCTTCCCTGCACGAGAGCCACTTCGTGAAGGAGGGCGCAACTCCAGCAGCGCGCGTTCCCTACGAATTTAGGAATCGTAGGTAGGGCCATGTTTGCCTTGTATCTACCTTGTGTCTGGAATGGCCAAAAACCACGACCAGACATGGCCATGTTTAGTCAGTTTTTCAGCGGCGCAACACAACCCAAGTAAGGCCATGTTTGGTCGTGGTTTTTGGCCTTACTTACCCCTTACTTACCTTGTACCTACCCAATGTCTAACGCACCATACGTACGCCCGTGAATGCATGAATCACTTAGAAAATGGGTAGATACAAGGTAAGTATGGCCATGTCTATACATAAACAAGTGTAAGTAGGGCCCTATCTATCATGTATCTATACTCAAGTACTGGGTAAGTATGGTCATGTTTATACATAAACACGGGTAAGTAGGGCCCTACCTATCATGTATCTATACTCAAGTACAGGGTAAGTATGGCCATGTTTATATATAAACAAGGGTAAGTAGGGCCCTACCTATCATGTATCCATGCTCAAGTACAGGGTAAGTATGGCAATGTTTGAATGATTTTTCAATTAAAAATATTTACTGAAAGTGTAAATGACGAACTTATGGTGATCCGCGAGTGCTGTTAAGATTTCTCGGACCCGACAGTATTCGTACCATCATGTGCACACGTTTGCGACAGTCGTCCGTGCTGTCAGCCGTAGGCCGCACGCTGAAGCCGCAGGCCGACACGTCGATGCCGCCAACCCCGCCCGCGGAAAGCACGGCGGGAGGACCGTAAGCCGACGCCGCATGGGCGAAGGCCTCAGGTCCATCATCTGCAGCCTCCTGGAACACCTGTACAAGTGCTAGGGTGTGGAGACCCTCCGCATCCTCCTCATCAATAGGAATGCAGAAGGCCGCCCGTCCGAGGACGACGAATGCTGGCGCCCACCAAGCAAGAGGGCAGTCGCGGTACGCGTGATAGGCGTCACCCTTGCCCGCCTTGCGGCAGCGGTGGCAGAGGGGCTTCGCCTTCATGTTGTCCCTGTCGAAGCCCACAGACGGTGCCGCATGCACACCCACCCGATGGCCTCGCGGATGCTGCTTACCCCGCGGTTGTTGTTGTTGCCGTTGAACCGCGCCCGCACGATTGCCCTGTACGAGCGCCTTCAAAGCGGCGATCTCGTCGAGGAGCACGGCATACTCAGACGACGTGATAAGGGCGGAGGGCTTCTCACCCGCCCCCAACGCCTGCTTCTCACGCACTGCCGCCCCATCGCCCGACTGTGCCCAGGCCTGGAAGATGGCCACGACGAGAGCCTGAAGCGAGCGGAGAGTGACCCCGCTGACGTCACCCGCAAGCGGATAACGCACCTTCACTGCCGCGTAAAAGATTGGGTCGATGCGGTTGTAGAGCGAAAGCTTGCGGGTCTCGTCGGTGGGCCGCCAGTCAGGAGCGCAGTTATCCCGCACCAGACGTTGCTCGCGAGCCAAGATCGGCTGCGGGTCAACGCCTGCGGGATAACGAAGAGCCGCGTGCTCCTGCTGGTGGCTCTCGCGTAGGACCGCCGGTACGCTTCCCTTGATGATGTCGATGAGAGCTCGACGTCCATCTCGGTCAGCCGAAGAGTCCGTACCCCGAAGCCAGGTGTCAGCCACAGAGTTCCGCTCCACGACGAGGGCCAAGACGTCATAGAGGAGTCCATTAACCTTCTCGATAACCAGAGAGGTGGGGTCGTCGAGGTCAAAGGGGGCCAAGTCCAGCCCAGCGGACTCAAACTCGGTCCGAAGCTGCACCACCAACTCGGAGAGGCGGTCGGTGTCGTCAGTACCACGATAATGATGTTTCTTGGAACCAAGGATATCCTCGCGGATACCCTTGGCCCAAGCCCGATGCAAGCGCCCCTTGTACACCGCGTCAACCGTGGCATGTTGGTCGACCAGGTTCTTCCGCAACGCGACAGCAGCGTCGGTGTTGCTGGAAGCAGCAGGGGGCACCACAGGTGGGGTGCTAGCGGTCGGAGTGTCCCGAACCGCATCCAGAAGCCGTATCGAGGCGTCCAAGTCGGAATCCCTCAATAGGCGTTTGCGAGCTCTAGTAGATGCCGCCATACTCTTGAAAGCCAGAGAAAAGATGATGCGCGGCTGCACGTTTGGGTGTTGTGGCGGAAACGGAGGGTAGGCGTAATGGCAGAACGTGCGGAGAGGCGAAACGAGCGTGGGGCACTTGCAGATGTCGTCGTGGTCGAAGGTGTCCGGAGCACCAGCCCAAAATACGTAAACCAGCGGGATCAGGGCAGGTAAGATAACGTAGATGAACATTGCCAAAATCGAGCAATAGCAACGCGCGGTGCCCATGACTCGCAGCCGCAAAAGACGTCTACCGCAAAACCATGCCCCAAATCCTAGTCGCACCCAAACGCGCAAGTGCGCACCACCTCTTCAAACGGCTGCTTAGCCAATCATGGCCAAGATAGCAAGTGGAATAAAAGCGTGGATGGGGCCACGACCTACCGGAATATCCTAGTTGTGCCCGGAGGCACAGCGTGAGCCGATATGTCTATGCGTCCGTATGTGTGTCATCGGGGGTAATCTGGGATTGGCACGATGACAGTGAGATTGGGCTTGAAACCACGATGAGAATGAATACCAGATGTCCGGGGTATGACAGTATGACACTATGACACTATGACAGTATGACAGTATGACACTATAGTAGTATGACAGTACTGTGGGGGGTGTCATCGTGGAACTCAGTCAGACCCTCGAAGAATGGTCAGATTCGCATCGGGGTTGAAAAGACAATGAAATCGAATATCAGATATTAAGGTTATGACAGTATGACAGTATGACGCTATGACAGTATGACAGTATGACAGTACAGTAGTATGACAGTACTGTGGGGCAGTCATCGTGTCAGCCTGTCGGCATAACATCTGAATCGAGAATGACGAATCGGAATTAGAAATGAGATCGGATCGGGAACTGAACGTTGAGCCGAAGTGTGACATCGGCTCTCGAGTGGTTGACCCTGCAACCTGAGTGACGAGTGAATAAGTAGAGCACTTGAGAAGTGTTTAGCCTTCAGAACTCGGAACCGAATTATCGTTTGTACCTCAATCTGGCCCTGATCCAGTATATTATAAAAATCCGAATTGTGTACCTTTGCACGTTCAATCAAAAACATATCTCCGAGCATCTGTCGTCGTGCCCCTGGCACATTTGGTATCAGCGTGCTGCGATTTCGCCTCTGCGCAACTCGCCCACGGGCCTTTTGTAACTTCCGTTGTAATACAGGGGGAGAGCTGCACTTCCGGCTATCTGGGCGCAATTTTAGCCTCCGTAAGTACGTTTTTTTTTGTATACAACGGCCGTATCCTTTGGAAAACATCTCCAAAACTTCATATTTTCGCCCCTTAACACTGGGGGCCCAACCAGGCTCAAAAAAGTCAGCATTCGTTTTCCGATCTTAACTTCCAAGTCTGCCCCAGGCTACAAACAACCGTCAGGGAGCACCCTAAAGGGTTTCCCCGGTTTATAGTAGCCAGGAAAACCTCATAGCCCACTTTCTAGAGCCTTAAAAAGGCGAAAAACAGCCAAAAACAGCCCAAAATAGCCGTTTTAGCCCCTTTTCAGCCTACCCCCAAACCTTCCACAGTAGCCCCCACCACCAAAAACTCCTTCCCCAGACCCCATAGGACACCCTAGAACCCCCCAATACCGCCCTCACGGCCACCAGCAGCTGGGAAAACCCCTCAAAGTAGCGCTTTTAGTGGCTTCTGGACAGTTTCTGGACAGTTTCTGGACACCTCTGGTTTACCCTCTGGCTGGAATATTTTGGGAGTGTACGAAGTCCGGCTACCTTCTGGGACCTTGCTGAGCTTTCTGGGACCTTGCTGAGCTTTCTGGTTGCAGTTCCTTGACCCCTGCCTGCATACATAGGCACTTGAAATCTGTGTCGCGGAGCCCTGGCGAATTTTTGAGTTGCCGGTGTATGGCAGTACCCCCTTCGCCAGAAGAATACAGAAGAGCGTGGTGGAAGCAAGGACCCATCAAGTGGGTATTCCCTCCAGACCCCACCTATCCACCAGCAGGCGCCTTCTGGCAGAGCGGTCCTTGGAGCGGTCCTCCTTCCCCCTCATCCTCTGACGACGAGGAGGAGAACTGAGCGCCTGGATATAGTCACGCTGGCTATCCCACCAAGATACCACAACTGGGTGTGGGTTCAGATTGGAAACCTTCTCTTCCGCTACCCGAACTCCCAAGACCTGACAGTCTTCCCCGCGCTCCCTGGCTCATATCCAGTGCAAGGAATCGAAGAGTGGCCTTGGGTCCCCCCATCACCGCCTGGAAGTCCCGCCCCTTCGCCTCCAGCGAGCGACATCGAAGAGGACGAGACTAATTAAATAAAAAAGGCGAGCACTCACCACTTTGCTCACCTGTGGCTATTGCCACACCCAGTCCTTGATCTCAACCAGCTCAGCAATCAGGATGTCACAGCAGACATCAGAGGCATTTCCCAGCATGAGTGTCAGCGCAGAGCAGCTACACCACACTCTGTTCTCTCCCATAACCTTCCCATCGCCCACCACATATGCTTCCGCTCACCCCATTCCACACCCAGGCACCACCATGCCCTACACAGCGGTGCCCCGCCCTTATACTATGCCGGATGGCACCCCCGCACAGGCTGTATGGAACGGCGTTAATTGGGTATTGCCCCAATCAGCGCCCCTCGCTGGGGGAGTATCACCAGTGCCGTTCACACTGGGAACCCATCACCCCGTGGGCGCATATCCCACACCGTTCCAACAACAGCTACAGCAGCAGCAGCAGTGGCTCGCGTACCAGCAGCAGCAACAGCAGTGGCTTCAACAGCAGCCACTGGAACCGATGCAGCAGCAGTTACAGCAGCAGCAGTTACAGCAGCAGCAGCTACAGCAGCAACAGCAGCAGCAGCAGCAGCAGCAGCAACAGCAACCGCAGCCGCCACAACTGCCGCAACATCGACCACAGCAGCCCCATCAGCTGGCACCAGCCACCTCCGCGCTTCATGACTCAGGCGCGGATCCCTCATCGCTGCAGCACTTCATCAGCATCGGCGCCGCGGCCCTGCCGGACCCTCTGCAGGTACCCCTTGACAGCGGGGTTCAGCAGAACGTCTTGGGCGGTACCCAGCTCTTGGTGCGTCACCTCCCAGCGGTGGCGACAACCTCAGAGACTCGCCGGCGTCGGCGTTCCCGAAGGGCATCTTCGGGCCCTGCGACACATGGCAAGCATCTCCCAGGTCCAAGCCACGCACCTGATCACTCTGACCCCGACTCTGGCACGGACATCAGCCGCACCAGCACGGGGACCAGAGGCAGCCGAAGCACGCAGGCACGAGCTGAGCGCAGGCGGAGGGCCGCCCACAGGTCCGGCTCTGACTCGGACGCGAGCAGCCGAAGTGAACACATTCGCAGAGAAGTCCTAGCGGCAGTACAGGCCCTGGACATCTCCGCGGTGCTCTCGAGAGGACTCGCGCTGCCTGGTGCGACGACATCGGCAGGAGCCTCCCCACCAGGCGACCCTCAGGGCAGCGCACAGGGCCTGACGGCGGACCATCTACACGAGGCAGACGCCGTCGCCAGCGTAACCCCTCCAGTGCCTCAGACCGCCGCTGAGACCGCTCCCGCCGAACCTCCCACTCAGGGCCGGCCAAATCCCCATAACATGATGGTGGCCCGCCGGCGGCAGTCGATGGAGACGGTGGTGCACGGCGGTGGCAATCCCGACTCAGAGCCCAGAGACTCCAGTCAAGCGACTCGCCACCAGGCCCCCCTAGTGATCCACCTCAGGATCCCCCTGACGATCCCGCACCAGAGCCCTCCTACCCTCAGTACCCAGAGGTCAGAGCCCTCTTCGTCACCCACGATGGTGGGTCATTGTGGGTGCACCAGTCAGCTGGGGTGCGAGGCGCGGCAACCGTCTCCCTACCATGGGACGAACGCCGCCGGGCTGGGGTGCAGGGCGACGCCATCTTGTTCAGGATCATGCACCTGCTGGGAGCGCCGCTGACTGCATATGCGCGCATGGGGGGCCGGCTACACCATGCACCCCTACCCCTTACCAACCCTCGTGTGGAGACCTGGGTCCTTATGGTCGACCGCGAGGTCATGGATATGGCAATGGGGGACCCAGCCGCGGCCAATGTGCGGTCTACCAGCATGGGGCAGCCAGTATGGGAGTGGATCCCTGCTACTGCGCGGGAGTCGGAGATGCAGAACTTCGATCAGGACGGGCTCGCCGCGTGGTCGGAGGTCAGCAACTCCGATTGGTACCGGAGCATGAGCGTGGTGGCCGCACAACCATCCACACCCCTGCCCTTCCATACACCTCTTCCACTCCCCGCACCACCGTCAGCCCCTGCATTACCGCCCACTCCGACCGCAGTCCCCACAAATCCCGCGCCTGCGCCTCCGCCCGCGCATGCCCCGGGACCACCACCCCCTGCCCGTTTTCCCCATTCCGCCGCCGCAAACCCCGTTCACCCTGCCGCTGCCGTGAACCCCGTTCACTCTGCCGCCGCTGCAAACCCCGTGCTCTCTCCCAGCGCCACCCCCTTTGTTCCAGGCATCGTCCGTCTGCCGCAGGGCACTAACCTGCGAGCATCTCCAGACGAGGTCCGCCTGGAGCACAAGACCAAAGAGATGGTGCTAAAGCTGGTCAAGAGCGTCACCAGGTTCCCCCGCTCCGCGTCCGACACAAAATCGGCCGACAAGGAGGGCCTCCTGACGCAGTTGGAGCACTACTCCCACATGGTGCGGAAGGTATTCCAGGAGGCCATCGTGATCGAAGCACTGACCACTCCCAGTTGTACGCCATCAGTATCAGAGTACCAGGCGAGTGTGTCAAGCCTTCTTTGGAGCTTCAAGGAGTACACTCTTCAAGACCAGCAGAGAAAGTTCTTGGAGCGCGCGGCGGGGACCTTTGGGTCCGAGCAAGCTTGGCACCAACGCTACGGGGACCTGGATGTGTTCTTCAGCGATCTGGCGGTGTGCTCTCTGACGCAGGCCTACCTGGAGAACGCACACGGCGAGGCCATTGCCCTGAAGCAGGCGGTGAGCGAGACCGCGGCGGAGTATTTCTCGCGACTGGAGACCCGCATGGCCTCCGTCAACTTCTTGGCCGGCAGAGTCCCAAATTGCGTGGAGATGACCAACTTGTCGATGCTCTCTACGTACCGCCGGGGGCTGAAATATGCACCCAAGGTGATGCGGCGCCTGAGAGCCATCCACTTGGATGTCTCCAAACCAGAAGAGTGGGAGAGGAAGGCCGTCGCTGACGACATCCCAGGCACCCACAACGCCTTGTTGAAGATTCGGGAAGTTGCTGAGGAGGTGGAGAGCGACATTGACACGGAGGCGGCTCAGAGACGCTCTCAAGACCGTCCTCCCCGTGCCGTTTCCTTCGCTAACCCACCACCTCGCACCCCCTTCTACAGGCGTACCCCCTCTTCGAACCGCCCAGCTCTTGCCATGCTGGAGAACGGGCCTGCCACCACCGTCGCCGCGGCAGTGACTCCTTTGCCACCACCACCTGGCCTCTCCCGCCCTGATGCTCCGAAAGTCCGCCGGTGCTTCGCCTGTGGCTCTGCGGAGCACATCGTCCGTAACTGTACGGACGAGGCTAAGCTCAAGGAGTGGAGGGCCAATGCACCCGCTCGACTGGCGAACTCCCCTGGGTATGTAGCCGCCGTCGTTTGGGCCATCGAGCAGCAGGAGGACATCTCCTCGGTGGATGGCGTCCCAGAAGAGTTCTCCGAGGAGGTCCTGGCTCTCGCTACCTGTGAGGACGAGCAGAGCTATCAGACCCTGGCGGCCCTTGCGGGCATCGAGCTTGTGGAGGGTGACGGCCTTCCCCTGGTGGAGAGCGATGAATGACTGGCCGGCGGCCAGCCCCAGACCCTGCCCTTCGGGGAAGTGAGGTCTTGCCCTGATGATCAGACCCTCTCCGCCCTGGAGAAGCGGTCAGAACCAGTGGAACCCCGTCGCGCCCGAGGACGCAGAGACCCTTGGGGCCAACGTCCCCACCCCAAGAGTGTGGCCTTCACCTCTGGGACCCGCTTGCGACGCACCTACCGCTCAGCTGGTGCCCCATCGCCGCCGAGGGATGACTTGTCCAGCCACCCTCTCGCAGGAAGCACCCCCTTCGATGAGCCGTCGCTACCTCTTGATGACGGTCCCGCTTATACACAAGCGAGGATCGAGGGTCGGAGGGGACGGCGACTTCCCCGGCACAGACCCCCCATTATGGGCAACAACCGCGGAGAGCCCCGCGACCTTCGCCCCCGACCGCGTGTTGTCCTACCGCTGCCCATCTATCAGTCCAACCTCGCAGACCCACGGAAAAGGCTAACTGCGTGGCACTGGAAGAGAGATCTGTACTCCCTCCCCCTCGAAGTCGCCATGCAGAAGGTCCGCAGAGCTCTGCGCAAGTCCCCAGAGGCTGCCAAGGACCTGGTGGATAAAATGTCGGAGCGCGTCCGCAGCCGCGTACACTCTGGGAGTCGATCGCCAAAGGAACGCGTGATCCGCGCCGACCAGCTGGCAGAGAGGATACGCATTGCCCGCGAACCTCAAGATCGCAAGGAAGGCCATCAGCGCATAGCATTGTGGCACCTCCTTTCACACGACGGTCGCCAGCAAGTCCCCGAATCCTCTAACACCAGCTCCCACGACCTCTACGTGGCTTGGAGAGAGCTGTCGCCTGCCGAGCAGCAAAAGGCAATCGCCACTTCGAGTCCAGACTCTTCCCCAGGTAGCAGGCTGTGGGAAAAGGAGGGCGCACGAAGAGCAGCAGCGAGGTCTTCGACATCCCTCTGCACCCTGGACACTGAAGTGGGCACGATACCTGGGACAGCGGGAGATGTGGGTTTACCTGGTGCCTGGTGCAGTCTGCACGCAGTACACCAGTACAAGATGAGGAAGCTGGGTCCCAGCCCCTTGGGAGCATCCCCTCCATCATCCTCACTGGCCGAGCCCACAGCAGAGACCACATCTTCGCACCATGATAACGCGCCGGCCACTCCGGGAGGAAACCCCGAAGGTTCATCCTACTGCTCAGAGGCGGAGGAGACCTCCGCACCCAGTTCGCTTTGCTTCACCCAGCAGATGACCACCGTCAAAACGCATGAAGCGGATGAAGCGCCACCCTGTCTCGACAGCCACCCCATCGCTGAAGACCCTGAGGTGATGGAAGAGGAGTCCTCGGTCAACTCGCTCTGCTTCACCCAGCAGATGGCAGCAGCTGGGACCCCTCAGACGAGAACTGACCACCAGAGCTCCCACCAGCTCGCCCACAACTCCCCTGCTGGCAGCCCTCAGCATGACGAGGATCCTCTCACCCATGGCAGTCTCACCGATAGTGTCGCTACCCACGTGAGCCCCACAGTAAGCGGCACTACCCATGTTAGCCCTACCACCAGCGGCACTACACATGTGAGCCCTACTACCAGTGACACCACCCATGTGAGCCCTACCACCAGCGACACCACTCATGTCAGCCCCACCTCGAGCGAATGCACCTCAGCGGGCACCCTGCTGACGGCGAGTGCAGACAACCTCGTCAGTCATCCGCCTGAAGATGTTGATTTGCTGGATGAGGAGTTCTACGCCGCGTGTAGGCAAACGCTGGAAGAATGCCGCGAGGCCTCGGACAACCTCCTCCCCAACCTCAAGTGCAAAAGCATACGCACAGATGGGGGAGTTCAGTGGAAGACCGACATCGAGGGTACCCTCGCAGCGGCACATGACGAAGAAGGACCGCTACTACTGGTATTCTACGCAACCCTCAGAGGGCACACGGTCAAGGTGTTGATTGACTCGGGGGCCTCTGACAACTTCATCTCGGAGCAGAGCGCTAAGCGATGTGGCCTCACAACACGAGCCGGTTCCGAGATGCGAGTCACCCTGGCGGATGGATCTGTGAAGATCACTGGCGCCACCGCGTACGCCAAGTTTAACACGCACACCACCACGGGCACCTATACGGAGAACGCCCTTGCCCTCCGGATCCTGCCACTGGGCATACAGGTGGATGTTATCCTCGGCGGAAGGTGGCTGCGCAGTCACTCTCCTGTCACTCTGGGCTATGAAGGGAATGGCTCCGTCTCCTTCCTCAGGAAGTCCCGCAGTGGCAAGATTGGGGACCGCGTCACCATCACAGGCTGTTCTCCTGGGAAAGCATCTGGGGACAGGTCTCCGAAGGGCACGGCCTGCGCGGGATTGGTGGATGAGGTGTTCCTGACCCCTGCCCAGCTGAAGAAGTACCTGGTGTATGCGGAGACGCAGAAGCTACGCGGCAATGACGACCCGGAGATACAGCCCGCCTGGCTCATGGTGGCCGAGAAGTCCCCCGACGATACTGCTTCTGCCTTTGCAGCCACGGCTATCGACTCTGAGAACGCCGAACCCGCTGCGGATACTGAAGATGCAGAAGTGAGCCCTGAGTGGACCCTCAAGTTTCAGGACTTCTGGGGTGAGGAGTACAAGAAGGAGATGACGACTGCTCTACCGAACATCGATGGACTCAGACATGACCCCCAAGATGAAGCCAACATTAACCTGGACCCTGAGCTGAGCAAGAAGGGACCTCCCTGCCAGCGCATCTACAAGAAGTCCGCAGAGGAACTCCGCCAACTTCGAGAACGCGTGGAGACTCTGATGTCCAAGGGCTACATCCGACCCTCTTCCAGCCCTTATGCAGCTCCCTGTTTGATGGTCCCTAAACCCGGGAACCCCAAGGAGCTGCGACTGGTGATCGATTACCGGCTCCTCAACCGCCAGACAGTTAAGGACAAGTATCCTCTCCCAGACATCCAGATGATGTTCGACGAGATGCAGGGTGCGAAGTTCTTCTCTTCGTTCGACGCGGTGGATGGCTTCTGGCAAGTACCGATGGCACCAGGAGATGTTGAGAAGACCGCCTTCACCACCCAGATGGGGTCATATGAGTGGTTGGTCATGCCGCAGGGGCTGCAGAATTCACCATCTCAGTACCAGCGACGGATGCAGCGGGCCTTGGGCCACCTCCCATTTGTCCGGATCTTCATCGATGATGTGGTCGTCTTCAGCAACACCGCTGCAGAGCACTACGAGCACGCGTCAAACAACTGCTCCTGACATGCAGGGAGAAGGGTGTCTTCCTCAAGAGGTCCAAGTGCCAGCTGTTGAAGAAATCCTTACGGTTCCTTGGCCACTGTATCTCCGCAGATGGCTGCAGACCCCAACACGACAAGGTGGCTGCAGTGAGGGACTGGCCCGAGCTGGAGACGGTTACCCACGTCAGGCAGTTCTTGGGCCTAGCGGGGTATTACCGCAGGTTCATCCACTGCTTCTCCGAGATCGCTCAGCCCCTCACCCGGTTGACTAAGTCGGATGTACCCTGGGAGTGGGGTCCCATGCAGCAGTGGGCCTTCGAGGAGCTGAAGAAGGCCCTCACATCAGCGCCAGTGCTCGCCTTGCCCAACATTAAGGGTGCCGCAGACGGCACAGCGCCTTTCGTGGTGCAGACGGATGCTAGCGGCATCGCTCTTGGGGGAGTACTTATGCAAGACAATGGAGATGGTCTTGGGCTGCGCGTGATAGCATACGAGAGCCGCCAGTTCTCAGCCGCCGAGCAGAATTACCACACCGGCGAGCGTGAGCTAGGTGCTCTACACCACTGTACCACCGTCACCTGGCGGCATTACCTCATCTTCACCAACTTCCGCATCCAGGGTGATCACCGCCCCCTTGAATGGCTGATGGAACCTGGCAGAGAGCTTAGCCGCAGACAGGCGCGCTGGTACATGGATCTGGTAGAGGTGGGAGTCCCGAGAATGGAGTATATCAAGGGAGCGCTGCTGCTGGTACCAGACGCCCTGTCCAGAAGACCCGACTTCAAAGACAAGGACGTTCGCGAGGGGTTGAAGGAGGCAGGAGTGATCGACCCCACCTCAGACCTGCCGAAAGACCCTCTGGCAACGCTGGAGTCTGAATGCTTCTCCAGCTCACCACCCGCAGCTCATCCCCACTGGGCTCAGACGGTTGACTGTTGGCTCTCAGCAGTGGAGACCCTCTCCGTGGCGGAGCAGGCCATGGACATGGGGGAGACCATCGCTCTCGTTAATCCGAAGCTCTATAAGGGAATGAAGGAGGATCACCTCGACTTCGACATGCCTGACTGGCCTGAAGCTGATAGCGCGAAGCCGACAGAAGCTCCACACCAAACCCCTGACAGAGCTCCACCTCAGATAAGGATAACGAGGAGCATGTCACGTGCTGGAAGAGCCTCTACGACCCCAGCGCCTCCACAGTTGGCGTCACCGAAGACGCGAACGCCATCACGAGCTGACGCATCGGAGGCGCCCACTGAGAAGGTGCAGAGTTCACCACCCCCGCAGCAGGCGCCCCAGCAGTCAGCTCCATCCCCGGCCCTTCACCCGCAGAAACGGCAGACTCCCCCCGAAGACTCACAGAATTGGCGTGTCCGAGCAGAGTACTCCTCGAAGTACGCCGAGAAGTTTGGACCCTTCGATGTGGACGCCTGTTGTGACTTTGGCGGCCGCAACAGACAGGCGGATAGGTTCTGGACAGACTGCCTTTCAGAGAAATGGAGGGGCCTTCGGGTTTGGTGTAACCCTCCATATAACTCCAAGCACATTACGGTGGAGGCGATTTTGAACAAGTATATCGCAGAATGGAAGGCAGACCCAGAAAACACCTCAGCAGTCTTCGTTCTACCAGATCACCAGTCCAAGCTCCCCGCGTGGCGCAAACTTTTCAGAAAGGCCAATATGCAGATCGTGGAGGTCATCCCTACTCACGATGATAAGGGCGAGCCCAATCAGTTCTTCGAGAACCCAGATGGGAAGGCCTTCGACCTTCGTTGGCCTGTTCTGATAGTACACGCCCCTTCCGCCAAACCACAGCCGGCACGCGTAAGGCACCCGCGAACGGCCCCCGCTGTGATAAGGACAGGTGAGGCAGCAGCCTTCAGAGACGCAACCTCCCAGCAGTCGGACTCAAAGTTCCTGCGTGCGTTGAAAGCGGAGTACACCCGAGAGGGGACACTTCGTTCGCTGCGAGAGAAAGTGAAGGCGGCGCCACACCAATGCCTACAGGACTTCAGGCTGGTGGGTGAAGTGGTTTGGAGGACCGCAGCAGGGAGATATCAGCTGGTGCTGGGGGAGGACTCTCCACTTCGAGAAGTAGTGATTCGCCATGCTCATGAGTCATTGTCCTCAGGCCATACTGGGCGAGACAAGACTCTGGAGAGGGTGCTGCGACGCTTCTATTGGCGTGGTGCCGCGGAAGATGTGGGCACCTGGGTTGCATCCTGCGCAGTGTGCCAATCAGTGAGACCGCGGGGAACTTACCCGGATGGGTTGCTAAACCCTCACAGCATCCCGAACAGGCCATGGCAGGATGTCGCGGTGGACTTCGTCACCGGCCTGCCGGTATCGGAGAGGGGCAATGATGCTTTCGTGGCCTTCACCTGCAAGCTGACGAAGATGGTCCACGTTGTACCGATGAACTTTGGCGACAGCTCCGCAGCTGTGGTGGCCAGAATCTACTTTGACTCGGTGTGGCGCTTACATGGCGCGCCTATGAAGATTGTCTCTGATCGTGACCCACGGTTTCAAGATGCTTTCTGGCAGGAACTCATGAGACTGATGGGTGTGAAAGTGGCTCGTACCACGCCGTACAACCCTCGGTCTGACGGCCAGGCAGAACACAGCAACAGAGTTATTGAGGACATGCTCAGGTCCTTTGTTGACGCCAATGTGGAGGACTGGGATCTGTTCACCACTAACGTGGAGTTCGCGATCAATGACTCCAGGAGTGAATCTACTGGCTTCACGCCGTTTGAACTGGTGTTCGGATTCTCGCCGCTGTCGCAGTTGGATCTTTTCCTAGAGGCCGCGCAGTCCACCGCCGGACGACGAACTGGGGGAGTAGGCACCGCACACGAAGTGGCTGTGAAATTTTCGTCGCAGCTGCGGGACGCCAGGCAGCGGTTGGAGCTGGCTCAACAGCGACAGCGCGAACAGTTTGATCGCAGACACGGGCAGCGGGAGTATGCTGTTGGAGATCTGGTCTGGATAGAGGCGAAACACCTTACGGAGAAGGTGATGGATCGCTCCATTTGTAGGAAACTGACCAAGCGCTGGCATGGACCAGTTCCTGTGACCGAACGCTTCTTCAGCGATATACAGATGACCATGCCCGAGGCCGACAGAGGAGCTCCAGTAGCCTACCGCCTACGCCTCCCTCCTCACTGGCGGATTCACGACGTGTTCGCTCAACATCGCCTCAAACCGTACACCAGCGGTCAAGATGCTTTTGCCGCACGCGATCACCTAGCAGTACCTGAAGAGGTGGTAGTGGACGGTCAGAAGGAAGCACACGTTGAGCGTATCCTTGCACGTCGAGTGCGGTCTGTTCGAGGAAAGGAGGTGGAAGAGTGGAAGGTTCGCTGGACTGGCTACTCCAAAGCTCACGACCAATGGAGGACGCGTGACAAACTTGAACGTGGAAGTCCACTTCAACAACTTCGTGAATTCGAGCAAGCGAGACTGCACATGGAAGCGCAAGTACGCGACGAAGCCACTCGGCGACGCGAGCAGCGTGGCCGCCACTCCGCTCAAGCCGGAATGACACTGGCCCACCTCATCACCAATCCCTGCGATGAACTGGACCAGCTCGAACAGATGGAAGATGATATCCCCCTGCCGTGGGAACGCCAGGAGCGCGTGGAAGATGGGTCGTTGGCACTGGTGACAGAGCTGCTGGCAATACAGGCAAAGACAACCCGCACGCCCAGGATTCTCGTACTTTTCAGCGGTACTGGCTCAGTAGAGAGGGAATTCCTAAATTGCTTCCCCTCCGCCTCAGTGGTGACCCTCGACTCCGGGCATATCTGGCAACCCACTCATGTGTGTGACATCCTGCAATGGGACTACAAGCAATACCCGCCTGGATTCTTCGATGTTATTTGGGCAAGTCCCCCCTGCAGGCAGTACAGTCAAGCGCGCACCACTGGTGGACCCCCTGACCTTCCCCAGGCTGACAAAATCGTACGACGAGCATTGCAGATCATTGACTACCTAGAGCCAAAACATTGGTTCATGGAAAACCCCAGAGGTCGCTTCCCTAATGCGCTACGGCTTCGCCCTATGATGCGCCAGCTTCCCCCACCGCTGGTGTGTACCTACTGCATGTATGGTACGCAGTACATGAAACCCACCTGCATATGGACGAACTCAGCACCACCCTCGCCCCTGCTACGCTGTACTACTTCGACACCGTGTGCGTGCAGATGGGCAACCGGTGCTCACCCAGAGACTGCTCAGCTTGGACCTCACCCGCAGCAGACTGGAGCAGGTCAATCTGCGAGTGTATACCCCGTACCAGCACTACTGCTACGACAACTTTTCCGACATTTACGCCTCCGCGACACTGAAGACCCGCTTTAGATTCCAAGTGGCACCCTTCTTCTTGAAAGTGGTGCCCTGGTAGCGGCAGGCGAACTATGCTCGAAGAGGAACCAGAGAACCTAAGAACTGGAAACAGCAAGGAACCAGAGAACCTAAGAACTGGAACTTAGATGGGTACCTTAGCGGAGTGATCCCAGGAGGTAGACCACTCCTAAGGGGGGGAGAGTTGTGCCCGGAGGCACAGCGTGAGCCGATATGTCTATGCGTCCGTATGTGTGTCATCGGGGGTAATCTGGGATTGGCACGATGACAGTGAGATTGGGCTTGAAACCACGATGAGAATGAATACCAGATGTCCGGGGTATGACAGTATGACACTATGACACTATGACAGTATGACAGTATGACACTATAGTAGTATGACAGTACTGTGGGGGGTGTCATCGTGGAACTCAGTCAGACCCTCGAAGAATGGTCAGATTCGCATCGGGGTTGAAAAGACAATGAAATCGAATATCAGATATTAAGGTTATGACAGTATGACAGTATGACGCTATGACAGTATGACAGTATGACAGTACAGTAGTATGACAGTACTGTGGGGCAGTCATCGTGTCAGCCTGTTGGCATAACATCTGAATCGAGAATGACGAATCGGAATTAGAAATGAGATCGGATCGGGAACTGAACGTTGAGCCGAAGTGTGACATCGGCTCTCGAGTGGTTGACCCTGCAACCTGAGTGACGAGTGAATAAGTAGAGCACTTGAGAAGTGTTTAGCCTTCAGAACTCGGAACCGAATTATCGTTTGTACCTCAATCTGGCCCTGATCCAGTATATTATAAAAATCCGAATTGTGTACCTTTGCACGTTCAATCAAAAACATATCTCCGAGCATCTGTCGTCGTGCCCCTGGCACACTAGTTCACTTTAGATATCAGAGGTCCCGAACTGTGTGTGGATAAACTGTATAGATAAATAAACCCTAAGCTAGATATACCCGGAACGGTCTCGGACGGTCTCGGAGTCTAGCCTACCTGTGACACAGCGGGGGTCACAGCACGAACCTACATATTAGTCAGCAGTCCAGTGTTGGTCCTAGAGATTTGTCATAGGGGCCTGCACCGGGACTCCTGGTCAGGGCTGCCTATACAGATTTCAGCACCGCCTACCAAATGCCACGAAAATAAGCCAAGTGGAACAGGCCCATAACCTGATGAAGAAAGAGATATATATGAATATATATATATATAACTGCAGGGGCGGAAACGGACTACGTTCAGGCTTCCGGTAGTGGGCTAAGGTAGATAATAAAATACCGGATAGTGTTTTATTGTCTATCTGAGGGACAGACAGACAGGCCGGGGCAAGATGCAAGTGAAACTACACGGCGAGGGGTGACACAGGAAGAGACCGTCACCCCCAATTTATGGGGGCGAAAGTCAGTCTCTCCATGAGTTTGGGCTATATATCACCGCAAGGCATCGCCCGACGGATACAGTGATAATAAGGGTGCTTTGATAATAAGGGTCGTGACACTCCCGCCTATAGAGGGTCTCGCGCTGACGCCAGCACAGCGCGAGCTCAGAAACGGAGCGCCATCGTGTCCGGGCGTTGGCGCAGCGCCCGATTTCCACCAGACGCCAAGCGCTGGTGCGGCGCTCAGCGCTCCGAGGACGCGAGCTCGCGTCCAAAATGGCGCGCCCGTCGCGTCCAAAATCCACCCTTGTCTCAGATCGTCTCGTGACACGACAGCGACAGGATCCTGGGAAATATCACGAAAATATAAAATTAAACCGCTGTGTCACCAGTGCTTGTTGCGTCAGCGCAGGCGCACGCGTCAGCGCAGCGTCAGTCCTCTCTTGTGTCGCTGTCGAATAAAGATTTATTAGATTTTTGGAAATGTCGTGAACACGAAGCGTTGGATACGAGGCGTCGTTAGATAACCTTATAAGTGATTTTAAGACGATCGATCGGCTTGTAACCGCCACCATGGATGAGTCACGATTGAGGCTTGGCTTAGTTGGAATATTCAAGCGATGCCAAGTTGGCTGAAACGGTCACTTGCGTGGAGCTTTTGCCTGGAATCTAACGGTCTAGATACGAAGAATAATTAATCGACGTCCCATCCTTTTTATTCGCCGTATCTCTATGGACTCTCTCATGGTGCCATGCCATGCCATCCACTTTTCAAAAGCCAGGAGAGTTCTTAACAAGGATTCCATAAATTTCAAGAATTTCAAGAATTTTAAGAATTCAAGCGTCAGAAATCAGCAAACTGCCACATATAGCTCTACACACCACGTATCATTCACACGCTTGAGACTTTTTACCTACGTTCACCCTCACAAAAGCAATGAGTCAAATGTTCACGTCATCCAGCGTAAAGCGCATGCCACGCACGAGCTCTAACGGCGACCTTCAGTTGGTTCGCGAAGCACAGAACGTTTTCAACGCAATTGACCACGGGAACACGGGGTCAATTGACAAGTGGCAACTACGTGATTATGTAGAAGACGAAGATAATGGGTCAGCAAAATTGCTTGGTAAGCTCTCGAGGTTGCCGCTTGTGAGTGTTTATTGCAGCGCCTTTGAGGCTTAAGTGCCTCGCAACTAAAGCAATAAGGGAGGCGCCCTCACTTTTCGCGAATGTTACGCCAGGTATCCAGCGAGGATCCTCGTCAGATGTGATCGATGAACTTTTCGACACCCTTGACACAGACCATGGTGAGAATCCTCGTACTGGGACTTTTTGGCCCCCGAAAAGTTCATAGATGAGAAATCTGTTCCAGGTGCAACTTGTCATGTGCGCTGGAGGTTCGAGAAAATATGAGAGTGACAGCAAAGTCACGATAGCCTTTTACGTTTGCTACCAGTTGAATGTCGTAAACCATAGTATTTGCTTTGTTGCTTGAACTCGTTCATGAACCAAAAATGTGTTTTTTGTGAAAACGGCGTGACGGCCGCACAAGTTCGTTCTCCGCGATAACACGTAAACATCTGTTCCGCGCAGATGGAAAGCTTACTTTAGAAGAATGGAAGTCGGGGTTTCAACAATTAATCCATGACCAAAGTTCGTGACCCTTTGAGTTCAACTAGCCGTACCTCTTTCCGTTCAACTAGCTTCTACAAACATCAGCTGCTTTCCGCACAACCCACCGTCCACCCACCGAACGACCACCCGCCCATGTTACAGATTCACGACCTTCTATTTCCTATCTGAAAAGCGTTTTGAATTATCCGAACAAAGAAGGAGGGCAGTGCAACGGCACGGCACAATCGAAGAAGTGGCGCTTGTCAACAGTCGTTTGGAGCAGTACCATGTGAACGACCTTCTACAATCCTTCTACAATTTGTTGAATAGATGAAAGGGCAAGTTGAATCGAGAGCCTACTAACAACAATAGTCACAGAGGCTTTATTGCTCTATCCTTGCTTATGCTCATCTGCTTGACATTTGCTTTGTGCGTCTCGAACAGCCTCCGAACCTTAATAGCGCGAGAGTGTGTGTGGCATGGTATCATGACACACTATCTCCGAATGTACGAATAGCCGAACAAATTCATATATATATATATATATTGTATATAGCAGCATCTTACATACATTCCAAAATATTTTCATACACTTATTGTATATAGCAGCGTCTTACACAAAGCATTCCACAATACGCTCAAGCTTGAATCTTGCATTCAACCAAACACTGTTTACATGTTGGATTGTTAGTGGTAGTCTTCAAAGCGAGCACTCATATCAGGCGACTCAAACTAGTGAAGCTCTAACAAATAAGCAATTCTCACTCCAATAGCGATCTACTCCTCGACATCCCAACCCAGTACAAATCGATACTTCCAGTCATTAGTAGGAGGAATGGCCTATGGCATCTCCTTGGAAATAGAATTGTGGCGAAGGTGAGGAGTGTGGAGTCTTGCAAGTGCGATGCCTATGATTCTGACATTTGTATGAAACGGACGTAATGTTTGCTTTGTCGCAAACGCGTGCATATGATGGGACAAATACTGATAGTCCCGAGTGACCTCAATGATAATATATATATATATATATATATGGCATGCTCTCAACATACATATGGGTTCGTAACAATCAAGGCATATTTCAGCATAACAAGTGATCGTAGAGCTACATAATTTTTGAAATTCTGATATTCTGAAACCACATGTAAAGCTCTCACATACAAGCCCAAATTTCTCGAACTGTAAAAAGATAAAAACAGCAGTATATAACATTCACCAAAAGATAATAAAACCACCAAAAACACGAATTATTGTCCAAAAGTGTGAGCAGAGCTGTCTTAGCAATCTAGCACTCGGCACGCGAACAGTCACCTAGCACTTGCGAAGGCAAAACAATAATGAGTCCACTAGTCCTGACCTGCGGTCAGAAGCTACTTATTCTCAAGTCAATGTCACATCTGTAAAAACTGTAACAGGCTTCCGCCCTTAAATCTTCATCTGCCAATAGAATGTCGCTATTCTATGCCAGCTTTAATGATGTTACCGTTCCCCATCTTCAGACTGACACGTCAGTGGCAGCATTGTAACTGTCATATCTTCTTATCATTTCACTGTCATCTCACAGTGACCATATCTTCTTCGCTAGGTCTGCTACCCTCGAGCGGTCATCACGCACGAGGTCTGGCATGCTTGTCACGTCTGTCACCAACTGGACAACCCCGGCTTCGGTACCATGAGAAGCCGGCGTTTGTTACAGTTGTTGCAAACGCGTGCATATGATGGGACAAATACTGATAGTCCCGAGTGACCTTAATGCTCATATATATATATGGCATGCTCTCAACATACACATGGGTTCGTAACAATCAAGGCATATTCCAGCATAACAAGTGATCGTAGAGCTACAAAATTTTTGAAATTCTGATATTCTGAAACCACATGTAAAGCTCTCACATACAAGCCCAAATTTCTAACATCCTCCATCTGTAGTGGCTGCCTGCAGTAGCACATACCTAAATATGGGCTTGTTCGGCATACTGAGTCGTGTCATCATCTGCCATAAACTTGCCCAAACTGAAGGTGAACATACCAATACCATCGTCTTCACCACCTTGTAACATTCTGGCTCTCACCAGAGGATTCTTAAATACCAAGACCCACATACACCTGCGGCCAAATAGGTCCATGTTCCACATGTCCAATCACATGTAAGCGTCCAGCCTGACTCAGTCGCCTGAAGTAAGCTGCTCTGCTCTCTGTCATGTCTGTCAAATAATAAGAAGGAACATGTACACATGCTACCACACGGCTGGTCATAACTGCCAATGGAAACGCGATATCCAGCGCGGCAAACCAAGGAGACGTAATCACTGCGTCACAGACACCATACTTCTCCTTCCATATACGATAGTTGCAAGGCTGAAGTGCATCACGCGCCTCAGACCAACCCAGCTGAGGGTTCCAATCATTGTTCATGAATCTCAAATGCGACCACTGTTCCACCATCACCCCACTGATGACCCCAGTACCCGCCCATGGGTCCCATACGCCATCAATGGACTTCCAGTCCACCTCTGTCGCCAAGCGTCTCACCTCTGAAGGCGCGGTGATGATGAGCTCAAGTCCCCATTGTAGTGCGCTGGCCTCGCGCACTTGAGCTCTAGCCATATGTCTCAATTATCCTCGCTTCTCAATCTCTTCGTCAACCAAAGCAGGCACTAGAGGTGCATCCCTCAATTGCCTTGCTCTCGCCTTCTGTTCCCGATACTTCTTGCTCAGTACGGTACGGTGCCCTTCATTCCAGTGCCCCGGCATAAATATTCTCACGACCTCAGAGAGCTTGTCCTGTCTGCCCCAGTCCACCTGATCTGGCATGTAAAGGAACAGATCCTTCTCTTCCAACATTATTTCCCTGGACGAAATGGCTTGCCATGGCTGAGACTTGCTTCCCTTCACCACGCGACGAGGACCCACATCTGCTGGCAGCAGACGCATGTCCGAGGACAACTTCTCGTTCAACTGTTGCTCTTTCATCCCCAGGCTGTCCTCCAAAACGCAAGAGACCTTCTGTGAGATATATAGCTACGACTATATATTGAGTTATGGTCAGAATGCTTTCACTTTCGGTGTTTGCAAGAGTGTAAATAAACATAAGATAGTCTCGGCTTTATGCCGGAAACCCTAAACCTGTGACAGCCGTACTGTACGGAGTACTAGTACAGACAGAGGATTGTGACACACACGGGGTGTCACATCCAGCACACCACCCTGTACTATTACGGAGGAAGAGTTAGGGTGGAACAGGCAGATTGTTAGGGGAAACAAAACACACCATCTCAAGCGGTGGAAACAAATTTCTAGTGGGGGCCTGTGCTCTTGGCCAGGGCGGTCCCAAATCTAGCTAGCACTACACACTGAAGGCTGTTGTGCCCGTGAAACAGATCTAGTTGTGCTACTAGGCTTCTGAAAGCAACTCTGGCCACCTTGAAAGTGGTCCACAGAGCAGAGTTCACATAGATTGTAGTTGTTGTAGTTCTCAAATTGGAAGTCCAGACTGTAGATGCCGAAGTAGTCAGAGTCCAGGAAACCAGAGTCCAGATTGAAGATGTTGCTGTAGTCAGCCGGCCCAGTGTCCAGAAGGTCGGGGTCAGCGAAGTAGTCCACTGTGCCATTCTGATAACAGAATAAGACCCGTACACCACCGACCGTGGAGCAATCTCCACATCACAAAGTGCAGTGGCGGTGACGGTGTCGATCATGGCGATGCTCACACACAGAATCAGAGCAGGGATAGCCGCTGCCGTGAGGAATGTGCCGATTGAAGGTGCCCGTACACCACCAACCCGTGGAGCGGGTGGTGGGACGGCATCGTGCAAGTCCCCGTCGTCGGACTCCGTGTCAGCCACGCTAGCGGAATCATGCGTGGAAGAAATATACGGAGGGAGGGGATTGTGTTGGAAGCGTGGTGGGCCCATAACCTGTTGGGAACAGCACAGCAGCCACGGGGAGAACGCTCCCGGCGAGATAGAACGAACTCAATAATAGATAATACAAGGGAATAAATACCCTAGTCAGGACACAAGCAGGTTCACCGAGAATGACACACCGGACATGACACCTGACAAATATGACAGTCAGGGTGACATATCCAGCAGATTGAAAGAATTAGCTGACACCTCTGGGGCGGGCTCAAAGAAGCCCAATTGCACAGACATGTTGTCCATAAAAGATTCCTCGAAGGGCGGCTCACCGTCAACAAACTGCTTCGGGTAAATTACCGCGTCCCCCTCGGTCTCGATCGCCACTTTCGGCTCATGCTCCACGACGGCATCGTCGATCACGGAGGGCGTGGCCGAACCGAAGTGGACCATCGGAAAGTGCTGAGAGCCGGACTCAGCACCACCAGCCACCTGCTTGAGCTCACGGAGAGCGGTGCGTGCTTCGTGCACGCGGGTAGCAAGGAGTGAGGGTTGGGTGGGCGTCAATCCCGCGTACTGTGCACGGAGACCCACGTCAAAGTCCTCGGAGAACGTGAAGGGCTCCTCGTCCTGCCGAACCAAGGGATGATCATGTTGAGCACAGAGCCGAGCAAAGGCCGTGTCGTCCTCAGTGTCGAACGCAGTCTGAAAGGCGGACACGAGGCCGTCGGCGTCGTCGGCTTGCTCAATCACGCACTTGTCGCACTCGATGTCGGCGGTGGGACAATTCGCGGAGTCATGCCAAAACCCCGGAGGGCATCGGACACGCTCCGGAACGAAGGCCTTGGAGACGACGTGGAACGACACGGAGTGCATGCCGAAATGCTTGTTGTCGTTGCAGCGGTGGCGGTCTTGCGGCCAATTCCCGCCCTTGGGAAGGGGCGAAGCGGCGAAGCGGTGCTTCATTTGGCGCTGCCGCCCATGGTACTTCCCATCTTCCCGACGGTTCTGGCGGGCACGCCAGGAAGAAGGGGAAAAATGCACACCTGGCTTGCCCGAAGGCTTGCCCGTAGGCGGAGCCGGCCACCTCGTCGTCGGCTTGTCGCTCGCATTCTCGTCGGAGAGCGTGGCAAGCACTTTGTTGGCGGCGTCGATGTGGAATTGAAAGTCCTTGATCAGGGCCTTCACGTCAACGTCGGACGGCAGACCAGAGTACAACACATTGGACTTGTCCACGAAGGGCACGTGCTTGTTCCTGCCGGCGTTGGCATCCCAAATCTCGAGGATGTGGGCGTAGATGTCTTCGAGCTCGACCTTGGCCGCAACTCAACGTCGAGACGAAGCGGGGTAATGACCTTGTCGTAGAACTCGGGGTCGAGAGAAGCCAGAAGCTGCTTCTTGGCCATCATGTCGTCGAGAGGCCCAGAGGCGCCGTTGCCAATAGCAGTCATGCATGCGTCGAAATCTTGGATAAGGGGGTCGGGGTCCTTCTTGTCGTCGAAATAAATGGAGCAAAGCTCCTCGTAATGCCCAAGAGGTCGAACCACGCGAGGGATCAACCTCTTGGTCACCTCGAGAAGAGCACGCTTGCCATCCTGAGGCGAAGCCCGTCCCGAGGCCTCAACCCAACGTCGTGCGGGTGAATTTGGAGAAGTCAACGAAGTCAAAGTCGAGAAGAGGATGGCATTGAAGATGGTGTTGACCTCCTTCGTCGCGTCTGCCAAATCAAAAAGAGCGGCATTGTTGGGGTCCTTCTGCTCGAACGCGCGCTGCAAGGACTTCACAATGGACGTCCAGAACGTGTTACGGCGTACTTCGTCTCCATGAAAGGTGTCCTCCTTGCTTGGTGCCCAAGGCGTCGCGAGAGATTCTCTTGATGATGTCGACGTCCCAAGTAGAGTTCTGGACAGCCGCAGCGCGAGTCCGGTCCGGAGCCGTGAGGGTAACCCCTGGAGAATTTGGCGTTGGTCTATAGCGAGACCCGACGTCGCGTGAAAAAATCGTGTCTAGTCGAATGCGATTGTTGGCCCCCAAGGGAGGCGTGACGTGAGAATTAACACTCATGATGAAAATCCAGTAGGTGGGAGCGTCGGGGTAGAGGGCCGATGTCGGAGAATACAGAAAAGCGTTGGTCGAGATCCGTAAGATGCAGCGTCGGAACGGACAATTAAGGAAGCCGTAACTGTGAATTTGCAAGATCGAAACGCGGCGGCCAAGGAATCCCACGACAAAAATTGATCAAGTTTCAGTCGAGTGAAATCCAACGCGGACAACACAAAATAATCCCAGGTAGGCGCACGCTGCAGCGAGTCCAAATCAATCCGCCCGTAAACTAGCTCTCGACCGCAACTGCGAAAATCACGACATCAAATTGGGCCCCCAACGCCCCACCAAGCGGAGCGGCTTAGCCACTCATGAAATCAAAAGTAGTGGAAGGTGCCTGGCGCACCATAACCTGTGAGATATATAGCTACGACTATATATTGAGTTATGGTCAGAATGCTTTCACTTTCGGTGTTTGCAAGAGTGTAAATAAACATAAGATAGTCTCGGCTTTACTGTATGCCGGAAACCCTAAACCTGTGACAGCCGTACTGTACGGAGTACTAGTACAGACAGAGGACTGTGACACACACGGGGTGTCACATCCAGCACCTTCGTCTCCTGGGCCTGCACCTCAGCGCTGGCAGCTTGCATCCTCGTGCCTGAGCACCTAGGACACAGCCACTCGCCCTCTGGCACCTCTGACAATGCTGGGGTAAGGCACCACAAATGATACCCCTTATTGCACGTGTCGCACAACAACATCTCCGCTTCCCCGTCAGCTTTCTTGCACACTTCACATGCAAGATGTCTGCTGGGCACGGTTGCGCTGCAGTCATACTGATCTTTGACCTGCAGATGGCATGGCGCAATGGTCTGCACGGTGCTTTTCTCCTTGAGTTTGGCGGCGTCCTCGAGCACCACCACGCCATCTCGCTGTATCTTCACCAACTTGAGGATAGCAGACTTGGTGGCCACTTCCATACCACTGCGATGCTTCTGTCTGACGTACACGAAGTCTCCCATCCTGAACTGATGTGGCTTGGGTTCATACCCACCGCCCCTTCTGCCTTCGTAATGCAGAGTGTCTCGATGCTGCGCAACCTCCAGACTGCAGCCAGCATGCACCATCAGTCGCCTTACCACCTGTGCTCTCTGCAATAAATCCTTGACCCGGTGGTCTTTGTCGTCACTCACTTCTAGATCGAAGTTTAGGCTGGGTGCTTGTTTCAGATCAGGCGGTACCACTGCCTCCTGAGCAAACAGCAGGGTGAACGGTGCCACTCCTGTGGACTCTTGCCGAGCTGCGTTGTAGCTCAGCACCAATGGCTAGAGCTGTTCGTCCCACTCATAGTCGAGACCCTTCTCCAGGGCGAGCTTCCACACTAGGAAGGATTTGTGTTAAAAACTGTTAATCGAGTGTTAAATAGTGTTAATGTGGAAACTGGGTGTTAATCAAGTGTTAATACGCGAAAAATTTCATAATGGGTTATATTATAGGCGGAAAAGTGTTAATGAGGTGTGAAGAAAGTGTTAACCGTTGGCGAGGGAGTGTTAATGGGACAGTTCAGGAGTGTTAACGGAAGGCTGCATCTGTTAATCGCGGTATAATCACGCTGCTGGGAATTATATTGGAGCCAGAACACACGCCTGTTTCGCCGATACATTTGAAAAGTGCTAATACCCAGCGCAGCCACCGTGATGTGGGTGTCCTGGCGAGATAATCATTTCAAAATGCAGTCGCCACTGACAACGCCCATGCCCATCGACGATCGACAGGATCATCTACGGTAGATATAGGTGCATCCGCGAACACCAAACGCATGAAGACCTTATTAAGACCTATCTAGCTACGTACGTAGGATGGAACGATAGTTGGACGTAGGTAGCTAGCGAAATCATTTCTGAGCTGACGTTCTGCCCGAGCAGACCAGCATATATAATATATTTGTTACAAGAGAAACCCGAGTCTGTAAAATTTGTAAGGTGCTAAATCGTTGCACGGTCGCTGTTATATTTTTATCCACACGTTTATAGACTGCAAACCAAAGGGTGGGGGTGCGTGGTGTTCGTTCATAACAGATGGATGACCAGTGGAGCGCAAACTTGGTGACTGCTGGAAAGCAACCGCGAACTGCTAATAACGCGGTAAGTGCAGATTGTGGAACAGAATGTTCGTTTATTTTAAGTGTGAGTAAACTGACGCGGGCGATGTTCAGGCTCCCGGTGGCGCACATCAGGGCGCGGGGTTAGTTGCGCCCGCTAAGGTAAACGCCGGCACCGGTGCATTTTTAGCTTGTTGCGAGCGTTTCATATAAACCGGAGGTCACGCTGGGGACATACCGTCGCCAGCGTGGCCTGCTTCTGGTTGGTTGAAGTGTTTCATTTTCGTGTTCACCGGGTTACATCTTTTTACTGTGTTGAAGCCTCTGCGGACCGTGTAGCTCGTGCGCTGATCGCCAACGGGCCGGTCGCGCAACGATGCGGCGGTTATGCAAGCCTCTTGTCCCTGTTTTTTTAAAGGGTGGTCTTCATATAAGCCGGAGGTCACGCTGGGGACATACCGTCGCCAGCGTGGCCTGCTTCTGGTTGGTTGAAATGTTTCATTTTCGTGTTCACCGGGTTTCATTTTTTACTGTGTTGAAGCCTCTGCGGACCGTGTAGCTCGTGCGCTGATCGCCAACGGGCCGGTCGCGCAACGATGCGGCGGGTTATGCAAGCCTCTTGTCCCTGTTTTTTGAAGGGTGTTCTTCATATAAGCCGGAGGTCACGCTGGGGACATACCGTCGCCAGCGTGGCCTGCTTCTGGTTGGTTGAAGTGTTTTATTTTCATGTTCACCGGGTCTCATTTTTAAAACTGTGTTGAAGCCTCTGCGGACCGTGTAGCTCGTGCGCTGATCGCCAACGGGCCGGTCGCGCAACGATGCGGCAGGTTATGCAAGCCTCATTGTCCCTGTTTTTTGAAGGGTGATCTTCATATAAGCCGGAGGTCACGCTGGGGACATACCGTCGCCAGCGTGGCCTGCTTCTGGTTGGTTGAAGTGTTTTATTTTCGTGTTCACCGGGTCTCATTTTTTAAACTGTGTTGAAGCCTCTGCGGACCGTGTGGCTCGTGCGCTGATCGCCAACGGGCCGGTCGCGCAACGATGCGGCGGTTATGCAAGCCTCTTGTCCCTGTTTTTTTAAAGGGTGATCTTCATATAAGCCGGAGGTCACGCTGGGGACATACCGTCGCCAGCGTGGTATGCTTCTCGTCGTTTGAAGTGTTTCATTTTCGTGTTCACCGGGTTTCATTTTTTTACATGTGTTGAAGCCTCTGCGGACCGTGTAGCACGTGCGCTGATCGCCAACGGGCCGGTCGCGCAACGATGCGGCGGGTTATGCAAGCCTCTTGTCCCTGTTTTTTTAAGGGTGATCTTCATATAAGCCGGAGGGCTGCTGGGGACATACCGTCGCCAGCGGTCTGCTTCTGGTTGTTGAAGTGCTTCCGGTTGTTTGCTGCGTCCTACTTAGGTTGCTCCATCAGCGACCGCAGCCGAAGCTGGAGGGGGTGCCTCCGCCCCCCCCGCTGCTGAAGACGCGGCGGCTGCGGCTGGCAGCAAGGTACGCATTGCACCCGCCATTCCCGCTTCCGCTGCTGCGTCCCCCCCCCTGAATATACACACTTCATTCCCAACGAACGAGTATGCGGTCATCCATCTTGCAGGCCGACCCCCGGTTCTTATTTTGGCTTCCACCACAGCCTGCCTGTGACGCGTACCGTGTTGCTCGTGCGCTGCACGCCAACGGGCCGTGCGCGCCTCGTAGCCGCGGGGTTTTAGCGTTTCACCTCACGCCCGTGACGTGTACCGTGTTGCTCGTGCGCTGCACGCCCACGGGCCGTGCGCGCAACGGACCCGCGGAATTTAAGCGTTTCACCTCACGGCAAGCTGCGTAATATTTCCTCGCGCGAGCGTGCCTCGTCCATATCGTCCCCCGGAGTCCTCCTGTCCGGTTCGGGGTGTGTCCAAAGATGTCCGGTTGCGGCCCGCCGCTCTAAGTTGAACCGTGGCTGTGCCGTACTTGTACCTCGTCGGTAGCCCGCCAACGGGCCGGGCGCGGAAGGTGGCCGCGGTGTGCGTCCGTTTTGCCTACCTTCCAGCGTACCTCTCTGATGTTGCTGATACCATGGTGTCTGCAACCGACACCTAACCCGTGACACGGCGGACCAGTCCTAGGCAGGCATGCTAGGGGGCATATCGCTCCCATCATTCCGGTTCTTTGCGTTGTCCAACATGTTTCGGTTTGCGCCACCTTTTGCCGCCGTGTGTGCATCGGGTGGCCGCAATATCCCACACCGTATATACACACAGTACACTGATCCAGGTTAACCAACAACCCTGGGTTTGCGGTTTGTTTCCTAGCGGGGGAAAAAATTCAAACGGCGCAGAAATCGTTTCCTTCGGCGCCAGCAGCAAGGAATCACTACTGCGGACAACAGGGATTATGACGAGGGTCTCCAGGAGTTTCTGGAAAAACAAATTCTCACCGAGTTCGACGGCATCCCGTTTTTACGTTCCGTCGCCATGCGCGCGGGGTGTTCCAAGGTGGAACCGACGAATATCCTTGAGCCGAAAGATGCCGAACGGGTCAGTGCTGGCGCGTACGGCGCCGTCACACGAGGTTGTACACTGGACCGAACGGGCCAGGTCGTGGTCAAAAGGTTTTGCAAAACCTCCCGGCTGGAAGCGCCTTTTTTGTGTCGCGAGGTGTATTTTTTTTGTCGTGTCGCAAACAGATCCGATTATACTCAACATTATACACCGACGGTTCGCAGCTTTTTCAAAAAAAAAGCTGCAAGGCCCTGCGTTTCCCTTATAGGAGCGAAACAGGTTTTCCTGGAAAAAGTGACATCGACGCACACGATACTACCAGAACTGTCCACCTTTGGGGCCCTTTTTTACGGAAACAGTGTGATTTCCCTGTCAGATCGGGAGTAACCGCCCATATATAATTATATTGCAGTCCACACCGGTCACCTTAAGATGGCAAGCAGGAGAGTTATACAAATCGGTGGAGCATTGCCGCCAATCAGAGACGCATAGAATATTCCTGGGCGTAGTATCGAATTATGGATATTCATGCAGAAGTTATCAGCGCGACAGATTTCAGATGGCGTATAAAAGAGATTTCCGACTGATCGCCAATCAGAGGAGCCATGAGATTAGATAAACTCCATGAATATGGGTCACACGCGAAATACCATAAGCTGACTGTGCACGTACAAGGAGCACGTTTTTTTGTATAATTATAGAAGGCGCACGTGCTACAGATTTCAGGGTGTTTTACATGAGATGTTTTGGACTGATCGCCCATAACCGCCAATAAGAAGTGCGAGCGCCTGAGATAGGCACCATGAATATGGGACGACAAGGGAAAGGGATCACACGACAAAAACGAGATGGTTTTGCAGACGATGGATAAGCCAATCAGCGACGCGATCAGTTTCGATTTATATATTGGTAAATTAAAAAACTGCACCACAAAAAGCCCTTAAGTGTGGCTCCCTCGCGACAAATGCGATGCGACAGGTTCCAGACTTTCGCAACATGCTGACATGGCATGGGTTTGCGACACGACAAAAAAATTCACCTGGCAGACATGCTGACATGGCATGGGTTTGCGACGAACATTACAGTGTCACAGTTGACCCGAAACACTGTCATCAACTTTCATTCTGAATTTTCATCCGCTATCTTCATCCAGACATGGACCCACGCGGGCCGCGGCTGGCTGATTTCATATATCAAATATTCACTCACACGTTAATTCTATAAGCTTTCATTATGCGGCGCACCTGACACCGTTGCCTGCTGTGTCCCGCATTTTTGTTCTGCTGCATGTATCGCGCATACTAACTATTTCCCGGTTAAATCCCATCATCCTTGCTGAGTAGCGTTTCCTTGTTTTAGAAGTCACGTTCGTTGTTGCGCTATGTCCGATGCCGCCAGCAACATTCGGTTGCTGGCGCCCCTTGATTGTCTTCGTAGAGGGCATTCTTGTAGCGAGGCTGACTGACGGGCTGTACTGCTGCCCGACGGATTTGTTGTTGTTACAAGCCCTCACTGACTGATATTCTTCAGGAATTTGCTATTTGTTTTCAAGCGCCTGTTTTGTGTTCGTTCCGCGTGTTTCTCATATGGTGTTTTTTTTCCGAGGGCGATATCTGCACAGATTGTGCAGCGTGGGTTCGAGTCCCACCACCCTCACTGACTTTGCTCTCTGTAATTTTGCAGGATATCCGGTCACTTTTTCCTGTTTCGCCGCATTCCTGAATGCCTGTTTCGCATTCCTGAATGCCTGTTTCGCGTGTGTGCTGTTTCTCGTTGCGTCTGCGGTTGGTTTGTCGTTCATCTTATTTCTGACATGTTTGCGTTTACCGTGTGCAGGTATTTCAACTATTTCATGCTCGTTGGCGATACGCATGTTGCTGTGTGTAATTTGTGAAGAGTGTAGTTTGAGCTATTTTGCTTATTGTCTTCGAATGTTTGTATGCCTGCGTGTTTTCATGATGTTTGCAACATCTTATCACTTCGTTCTGACGTTTTAGCGTTCGCTGTGTGCAGGTATTTCAGTTTTACTTTTATCGCTGGCGAAATGCATGTTGCGGTGCCCAGCAACCTGCTTATCTTTTAGATTTTAGAAGTCAATCGTCTACAGGATTTGTTTTGTTCATACCTGACTTCACATTCGAAATAGTATGCACTGCACATTTATTGTAAAGATGTATAAGCATAGTTATGTAATGAATATAGACTAGACAATCGAGCATGCTTTGCTAACGTGAGCACATTCTCCTACCAATTGTTAGTTAGCTTGCATATGTTTTTTCCGTAAACTGTAATATTATGTTTATAGTCCATAATCTTCTGTATAATTTCCGTAAATATTCTGTCCGTAAATATCAGTCTCCTTTTTGTCGCTGCGACAATAATGAGCCCCCTACTCACGGTTTGTCGCACTGCGACAATAATGAGTCCCGTACTCACTTTTGTCGCTCCAGAATATAATTGTTGTGTCGCATGGTGCGACAAAAATAATAGATCATGCGACAAAAATGAAGTGCTACCCTCGGGGCTAGAGCCACACCCCAAGACCAACGGAAACCTCCAATCCGCAAGCCGTAGGAGGGGACCGCCCAAGCAGCCGCCCAAGGAGTTCAAGCGGTGTGCGCAGGAGCTAGTCATGACAAAACTGGCGTCGGAAGCAGCACCCACTAAGGTGGCCGCATTACCGGTAATTTGAACAATGGGTCAGGTAATACCGGGTAATTTACCGGTAATACTCTTACCGGTAAATTACCATTCGAGATTACCCTCACTGTTAAGGAGCGCTTTTGAAGAATGGTCAGAGTAATACCTGGTAATTTACCGGTAATACCCGTACCGGTAATTTACCCAAAAAAATACCCGGCTTTCATAGCACCCACTTACGTCGTGCCCTGTTCACGGTATGGTGTGGAGACCAAAGCTCGGCAAGCGCTGCAGGTCGGGCCAGTTCCGTTGCTCGTCATGCCCGATCGCGGCCGGACGCTGTGGGAATTCATGCGGCTTCCGCCTGACGGTGGACTATCCTTGGAGGTCAAGCTGCTACTTGCCAAGGAGTTGCTGAAGGCGTTTTCGCAGTTGCACTCCAAGGGTATCGTGCACGGCGACGTCAAGGGTAACAATGTGGTCGTTGCCGAAGCGCTACCGCGCGCGTCCGCGGGCGGCATCACGCTGCGAGTCATCGACTTCGGAGTTGGCTGCGTCGATCGAGCAAGGATTTTCCGCCTCGCATTGAGCCGGCTGTGTGATTTCCAATAGGGCCGACATGTGAACTTGACAAATGTATACATGTATATATAGCGCCGACATTGCCGTAAACAAATTGGTCCATGTATGTATTCCTATCGCATCACGCATAACGCGCTAGACACATACATGCATTTGCCTACCGGATGGTGACCTTTTGCAAGGCTAGTGTCCAGCTTATTATATGCAAGCGTCTGCCTCATATGAATGGTCTACCTCATTATTGTCTCTAGGGGTCTTGGGGTTCTTTCGTATGTGCGAGCTCGTATAGAGATTTCCTATCTGGTAATGTTACGAGCCACGGAGGATTTCCTGTGGGGGGCATATTGTTCTCGGGAGGTTTGCCGTGCTCACCATGTATATACTCCTGTCGTTTGCATGTAACTACATGTTGTGCGCTTCCCGGTGGCATATCGTTCGCCAGGAAGTCACACGGTGTTTGTGTTGCGTGATGTCGCACAGATGTTCCCCGACTGCCCGCCCGAGGTTGCCCACGGCGATGACGATGCATCTAAACAAGTCGAGGAAGAACTACTACGGGATCATGTCTATAGGATCCCGCCTCCCGACAACGTGAAACCAGTCGGGCACAACGAAGCAGGCTTTCTGTCTACTATGCCCAAAAAACTGACACCTGATGTCCTGCGCGACTTGCCATGGTGGGCGTTTCCGTCTGATCGCCCTCCCCCGGCAGAGGGCACCGTGGAAGACGGGGAGGCATGCACCTTGGATTGGACCCTAGGAAAACAGAGCCCTTCCATACGTATGGACTGTCGTATGGATACCATGTGGATGCCATGTGGACAGCCGTATGGACCACAAGGCCGAAAAACTCGTAAAGTGTTAAAAAGCGTACGGACTACGTCGTTCGTGTAAATATGTCCCATGGATTGCATGTGGACAACGTCTGGAATCCATATGGACTCCATGTGGACATTGTATATCGTCCACATGGCGTCCATCCGCATGGACGGTTAGCGGAAAGACCGTATGGATACCAAGTGGAAGTCTCATGTATTTCATATGGATATCGCATGGATTACGTACGGAAACCATGTGGACTAAACACGGAAAGGACAGCAAGACGAATATTGCATACATACGGATTACGTATGTCCGGCCCGCGGAACACTACCTTCATACGGGTGAAATGGCTATCTTAAATCAATACATACAGAGGGACTACATGGTCCATCCGGATGGAGTGCGCATGTACATGTATATCATGCATGCGAAAACAGTGTGGATTATGAATATTACACGCATGGACGACGTATGTCCGCCTACTGGACCACGATTTACATACGCTTGGAAAGGCTAAGTTTTCTAATGCACAGGGAGGGACTGCATAGTCCATCCGGATGGAGCACGTATGTACATGTATAGCATGCATGCAAAAACCGTATGGATTGTTAATATTACACGCATGGACCACATATGTCCAGTCACTGGACTGCGTTTTACATACGCGCGGAAAGACTAAGTCTTCTAAATACATGTGGAGGGATTATATGGTCCATCCGGATGGAATACGTATGTACATATATAACATGAATGCGAAAATCGTGTGAACTGTCCATAATACACGGATGGACCAAGTATGTCCACCCACTGGACTCCTACTTACGTACGCACGGACGGAGTAAGTATTTTAAATACACACTGAGGGACTATATAGTCCGTCCGGATGCAACCGCCATTTTCTATTTAATATGCATTGTAAACGTATATGGACTCCCTAGGTATATCCAGTGGACTACGTGGTACGTACGCGTGGAAAGTGGTTTACAAACAAGAAACTGCTGCGGGTTCCATCCGGATGGACTATGCAGTTCCTTCCAGTGGTCCATCCGGATGGACTGCATTGGTTTGTACACATAGCACCCGTGTATGCTTTACGCGAACTGCAGGAAGGACATTCAGGATGTTCAAACATGTTTTGCAAATACATAATACATATGTTTTACAACACTGTCACCTGCCCTTTTTTTTTGCTGCAGGCGGGCTACCGGTAGCTTTTCGTTTCCCCTTGGCCCTTGCCGGAGATTCGGCTGCTGCCGCATTCTTTGCCGGAGAATCGGCTGTTACTACGGCTACAACCGCTTTGGCCGCTTTGGCACCCTTAGGGTGGGCTCCCGCACTCCCATCAGATTGTGCTTCCTCTTCCTCAACGACTTCCCCATGCGGTTCACCGTCATCAACTTGTTCCGGCGGTTCGTGCAGCGATCTGTTTGTCAAGTTCGAGGTCCCATCAGAGTCTTCAGCCTCCTCCGAAGGCTTTGTTGAATCATCCTGCTGGTCGGAAGTCCCCCGCGGAGCCGGATCCAGTTTCAGGTTGTCCGCCTTCTTTTTTGTCATCTTTTTGTAGTGCTTTGTGCTGTTCGCGTGTCGGAGGTTTGAAGCCAGGACCCTGGTGCGTACACGAGGGTGGTCAGTACAGTCCGTGCGTACGGTCAGCGTATGGACATACTTGTAAGATATGCAAACAAAAGTAATATGCAAACGGGTTATTTACTTACCAGCAAACAGCTTTCGATTCGCAGAGGGACGAGGGAAGATGCTCCAGCACGTCCCTCGTGACTTTGTTTTCCACGCACTCCAAGACCGCGTCTATGCCCTCCTCGTGCAGAGCCATAAGCCTCTCCACGGGGTGCATATCCTTGGCCTCGCCCTCCACGACGAATGAAAGGTACACCTCCGCATACCCGTCCGGGACACGTAGCCCCGGAACGTTGACTGACTTGACTCCCCCCTGCTTCCCCATCGTTGCCACCACCCCTTGTGCCAACACGTATGACTTCATCCCTTTATCCGACACCTTGTTGGTGTGGATTGTGTCCCCAATCGGAAGGCAATCCGATTGGGGAGACGCGAAGATGTCGACCACGCTGCCGGTAATCAGTGGTCCGCTGCTGGCGGGGACAGCCTTCGGAACGACCTGCAAAATACCGACACATACATCCCCCTCCCCCACCCAACCTGTCAGCTTGTCCATACGCAGTCCGTACGGGTGCCACAGGCAGTACCCTAAAGAAGGACCCAGCAGTGGACATTTTGCAACACTTTGTTGCGTGTGTAAGACACACTTACCTTCGGCTTTTCCTCCGCTTTTACCACCACCTTTTTCTCCTGTAGAAAATTGTCCGGGACGGCGGCTCCCTGGATGTCGTAGAAGGCGTCGTGCACGGGGCCTTCAGTGGGGACTTGACCGTTCTTGCATGCCTTGGCGAAGGCGATCACCGCCTCCGTTTCCTCCGCGGTTGGCCACTCGGACCGGTGGTTGAGGCGGAATTTCTCAGCGGGCCCGTTGTACCTCACAAAGTAGCCGTCCGGGAACTCGGCATTCTGCTTGTACTTCCATCTCCCCGGACCTTCCCCCTTGTTCTTCAGGTACGACAGTCGATTGGTTATGTACGCCCGAATTAACCTGGCGGGGATGGTGGGATGCCGGGACTCGACGTGCTTAGCGACTTTTGAACACTGTGCATGTCCAACGGTCTGCGCAGTGCCGTACGCGAGGGTCCCGTTCTCCTGCCACTCCGTAATCACTGCGCGGCAATCGAACTTCATGTTGTTTAGTTCCTCCACCCCGGGATCCGGGTGCTGGCTGGGGGTAGGGGCGCGGTGGGCTGTGGGTGGGGACGATGATCGTGGGGGCGCGTTCTGCTGCTGGTATGCAGCCAGCTGCGCCTGCATTTCCGCCATTTGACGCAGCATGTCTTGCATCTGCGCGCTCCCGCCGGCCGTTTCCGCAAGGGTTCCTTGCCGTTGCCTAGTCTGCCGTTTTGACGGGCTAAGAAGAGGCTTCATCTGGTGGCGAGGGGGTGCCATGATCCTTCTACGTATCGATTTGCGTGCGTTAGATAGTTTCGTTAAACTCTGTTGACTGCTGTACGGTTCTCTGATTCTGTGGTCCGCCAGTCTTCGAAACTTTAGAGTTTCCTTCCGTACGGTTGGTGGCGGCGTCCTTGGGGCGACCACTGTATGGAACATGTACGGATTGCGCGTGACACACGGTTTCCATGGGAATTGACGACCGTTGCACTGTGGCCACACCTCGCTGTCATGGGACTGTCATGGGCTGCGATTTCAAATTTGCAGGTCTCAATTTCTTTTTTTCTTTTCTAGTTCGTTTCAGAGTGCTCTCGGTAGGGCATGCGGTTTTATGAATATAACTGCTGCCGTGCGGCGAGTCCCCATCATCGTGGGTGCTTGGCCGAGTGGTCAAATGTTGGTAAGCCGAACGCGTTTCACGTGAGGGTGAGGGGTTCGAATCCCCTTGGAGGCATGGGCATCCACGATTCCCCTTGTGTTCTAGCGATATGAGGCGATTGCCGCCACGGACGCCGCTAGTGCACAAGGGGCGTCGTGGGTGCCCACCCACGCCTTCATGCCATTTTGAGTTTCAGTAACTCA